>BRDA01081720.1:0-35865 GCA_036984385.1 Crenuchus spilurus | reverse complement strand
AAACACATGACAATATTCTCATTTTAATATATGACTATATATGTCACTCATCTGTCACATTTTGAAATGAAATAATAATACTGAGCTGAACTGCAGACTGAACATGTGCATGCTCACTGATCATTCAGTAATGAAGGATGCTTAGTGTATCTTTATACAGTGATATAAAGAAAGCTGTAAGCACAATGTGGCCTATTATGGATAAGAAGTGTTTTGCTTCTTAAGGCCAGTGTGTTTGGTATGTAGGGTAAAGCTATATTTGAATAATTTGAATGCAAAGGCTACAGAAGATGCTGGGCTTCTAGTGGGAATTACAAAGACTTGAAGGGTCAAATGAGGAAAATTGCAGTAACAACAACAACAATAATAATAATAATAATAATAATAATAATAATAATAATAAAGAGAACAGCTGGTGTGTTGTAATGACAGTAAGTGGTGTCTGTTGATTAAACACAATCTGTCTGCACTGGTTAGTCTAACATTGGCGAATATAGCTCAGACTGAAGGCGAGAGAGGGCTTAAGTCATCCTTTCTCCACCAATGAGAGCACAGCCCAGAGGCCTCTGTTCATTATTATTAAACACTGTAAATCTGTCCTGCGCTGGAGACTGACCTGTCACTGCAGAGAGCTGTGTTTGTTCAGTATTCAGCAAATACAAAAGCTGCTTTGAAACAAGCAAATTGCTTTGAAACTGATGAAATATTAAAGCAGCTGCACATTAAAATATGATGATTCACTGGAGGTTTGCTGAATCCTACAAAATATGTAAACCACTGTCTGTGTTATTTCCCCTCTCTCTCTCTCTCTCTCTCTCTCTCTCTCTCACTCCCCCCCCCTCTCATTCTCTATCTTCCTCTATCCATCTTTCTATCTATTTCTCTGTATCTATCATTAGCTCTTTTTCTCTTTCTATCTCTGTATTTCTATCTCTTCCTCTTTCTCTCTTTTTATCTCTCTCTCTCTCTCTCTCTGATATATATATATATATATATATATATATATATATATATATATATATATATATATATATATATCACCCTTTTTGTATCTCTTCACCTGATTCTCTCTTTCTGTCTCTTAATCTGTCTCTCTCTTTTTGACCTTTCTTTCTCTTTCTCTTTCTCTCGGTGTGTATTCCTTTTGCATTTTCTCTTTCTCACTCTGCTGTGGTGGTCTGTGAAGAGCTGTATTGATTGCTGGTCAGGATGAGTTGATCTGTGTACAGTAACTCTGACAGTAACTGGAAAAGCTTCCTTTGAATAGAATCTGTCCTCCTATAGAAGATGAGAGAAAGAGACTGAAACAGGTCACTTAAGGTCCTTAAAGGTCAGAACATTATAACCATTTAAATTTACCTTTACAGCATTTGGCAGATGCTCTTATCCAGAGCAACGTACAACAGTGCTCTGATTCCATTAAGATAATTATCTCTGCTAGTACATGAGCACCCCTTGTTTGGAACGAACTTGGCCAGGGATGTCACAGATGTCATGTGACAGGTTTTCCTGCATGTATAAATAAGTGAGCACACCAGTCAGTTGTAGCAGAGTGTAAAACCATCCAAAGAACATGATGTGACTGATGTCCTAAAGGCCTTGATAATAGAGTACAGAGTGAAGCATGGTGGTGGTAGCATCACAGAAACTGCTAACTTTGCGATTGCTCTGTACCACTCACCAGAGTTGTCATTCCCCTCTAGAATCAATGGCCCATGGGGCACCACTGTTGGGAGTCACTCAAGGTTAGAGAAGTACATTCTCAGTGCACTTTCACTACAACAGCTCTAGAGCTATCTATGTTGACGTGGTGTAGTGTATGATCACTAGTCGTTTAGTTAATTAGTAGCTCTGTAATATACACAAGGCTTGACTCTCCCACCAGGTTTGCATTCTTTCATCCAGAATGGATTTGGGATACAGTCAGCTTGTATAGGGCGGCTTTCTCTTAGACAGCAGGCTGAAGTATTTTTTTGGGATCTGGCAACCCTGAGAGATGTGAGATGTATAAAAAAAATTGTTGAATGACATCAGTGACAATCACCTGAACATATATCAATTAAGATTGAGAAAAAAAGTTTTTTATAATTTGAAATAATAATCAATAACATTATCATTGTCATTGTACAAACTATTTTTGCACATTATTTTATATCAATCAATCAATCAAAATGCATTTATATAGCAGTTTTTACAACAGATGTTGTCACAAAGCAACTTTACATAATTAGCATCAGACAATTTGAATCAAAACCCAAAGCCTGATAAATTTCTATCAAACCACTGATACATACATACATACACATTATACTTATATAGCGCCTTTCTAGACACCCAAGGATGCTTTACAATCAACACACTCCATATACACACACTCCGGTGAGAAGCGGCAGGCAGTCGCGCACAGCGTACTCTCAACCGGAAGCGACCATCCACCTGGAGGACTGCATCGAGCACTAGGGGGATCACCCAGGACAGAGTGCCAATCATATTTGGCCATACATACATACATACATTCATTCATACACACCAGGGTAATTTTTTAGAGTATCCACCTGATATCCATGTTTTTGGACTGTGGGAGGAAACCGGAGTCCCCGGAGGAAACCCACGCAGACACGGGGAGAACATGGAAACTCCGCTCAGATGCAGACTCGAACCCAAGACCTCAGCGTTGAGAGGCGAACGTGCTAACCACTAAGCCACCGTGCCGTGATAGAAATTTACATCAACCGTTAAGTCTGACATTGTGCTATATGTTAATAATAGTGATAATTGCATCCATCTGGGGTCAAAATATAAGTGCATCAGCCTGAAAGCATCAGCAATCAGCGTCTGATTGTTGCAAGCATGAGTCTACTTCAGTGTAATTGATTGTGGTGGGTAATAATGAGGGTCTGAGGTTGGCAGAGGTAGATACCTGTGAATGCTGATTGCCAACAGGAGATGTAGGTGAGCAGCTGGTCTGGTGTGGACCACAGAAGAAATGGCAATTTCTTCAGAAAAGAGAACAGAAACAGTAAAAAGAAACAGTTAGTTAGACTGAGTGCAGCAGAGAACGTATTCGATTATTTGCATTAATGAAGTGACTCTGGCTGATCTGAATGAGACTCCCACTTCCTCCATTTCTCTCTCGGCCCCTCCATTCTTCATCTCTTTCTTTCTCTCTTCTCTGTCTGTATCTCTCTCTTTATTTGTCTTCCCTCCTCTCTGTGTTGGTCTTTGAGGTGCTGCATTGATCACTGGTTACACTTCATATTTACACACCTCTTCTGGAGTGCTAATCTAGTTTTAGTGTCAATGACAAAAACAATGAAGAGTCTGATTAGTCGTCTGACTTGTCTGGCTGCTTCTGGACCAACTTTACTGATTCTGAAACATCTGTGTGTACCAATGTTTTATTGTTTTCCACTTCATAGTAAGTCACACACATTATCTGTGACACCCTTAATTATAACCTGGATTTGAGATAAGCTTTGGTGAGGTATTTTAGCAAAATAGTTTGGGCTATTTGGGAGACTATTGAGTTTGCCAGTATCACATGTCCAGTTTTAAGCTAAAGAAGCAAAATGTGAACAATTGTCTGATCAACCCTTCAACTTCTGATTGAGAAATGGTACTGCTGGCCCACTGTCGGCCTGGCAAACTGCATGTGGCCCATATATTGAAAATACACATTTGGCCTACATGTACCATAACAGATGTGGTCCACTTCTGGCATAGATATGGCAGTGTTACCTACCTATGAGCCATCAGTGGCCCACATATTTAAAACACATATTTGGCCCACATGTTCTAAAATACAGTTATGTTCAGTGTTACCTACATTTGGCTGATATGTGGCTCTAATCTGGCATATTTGTGACCCACATCTTACAACCAGGAGTGGTCCGCCCAAGTGCCATCAATTTATGCTGCAAGTGGCCAAAACGAAATGGGCGATTAGGGCCAGATGTGGGCTAGATTAATGATCCTGTCTGGGACTACATCTAGCCTTTTTGTAAAAAAAAATAACAAAAACAAAAACAAAAAACGATACTATTTTAATAGACCTACAAATAACGTTGAAATAGTAATTATATGAATCTGGCACAGTGGCTTAGTGGTTAGCACATTCACCTCTCAGTGCTGAGGTCTTGGGTTTGAGTCTCCATCTGAACAGAGTTTCCATGTTCTCCCCATGTCTGCGAGGGTTTCCTCTGGGGTCTCCAGTTTCCTCTCGCAGTCCAAAAAAATGGAGATCAGGTGAATTGGGTATTCTAAATTGTATGTGTGTGTGTGTGTGTGTGTGTGTGTGTCTGTGCACCCAGCAATGGATTGGCACCCTGTCCTGGGTTTAGTTGAATAGTGTAATGCCCTGTCCTGTGCCCAGTGAGGGGGTAGGGGACTAACTGCGACCCCGATAAGGATTAAGCAGGTATGATAATGGATGGATAGCAATTACATGAATGAGACTTGTGTTGCTTTAGTGCTGTGCAGCTCGTTTTCATTAAGGTCTGATTTTCTCACATGTAGGTCACAGTAAGGCACAATTTTCATAATGTCTCAGAAAATTGCAGCTTGAGACTGTGGTCTTGTTTGGCAGTGACGCCGAGATTGTTCAGGAGGTCACGTTTAATTAATCTGTTATTTGAAAGCAGAAAACAGGTGCACAAATTAATTGGCAATTAGTGCAGAATGCAGTGAAAGAGAGATGTATGCAGAGGAAATAAAACCTTAATTAGAGCAAGCTCAATTTTAATAGTGTTGCTATTATGCACTGTTCTGCATGCTTGACTGTTATCAAATTCCAGCCATAGGTACAGCGTCAATGACTTTTATGAGTGAAGTGAACACAGTCCCATAAGGCCTTGTTTACTCTCTCTCTCTGCAGCAAAAGTGGGCGAACTCAGCTTAGCAACACTTTAACTTCCACATATTTACATATATTTGCATATTTGGCATGCTTTTCACTTCTGGTGTGCCTCGTTTCCACATATGAATTTCATTTTTGAAGCATGCTTAAGGAGCTTAACTCTCTATCCCTGTTCCTTGATACTGACCCACTTTCTCAAGCACTAATAACTTAAGGACGCTACTCTCGGACTTAGCCTGTTGTACTCGTTAACACAAGCCTACCTTGTCGTTTAGTCAGTTATTTTTTTTTCCTTTAAAGGCAGATTATAGTAGGGCCAGAGGCATGCTGGGATTTCAGCATCTAGCTTAAAGGTACTTTGTGTAAGACTCAGCTGGCAGAGGGCTTTTTGCCTCCAGTGTCTCTGTCACTACTGGTAAACTTCATGTTTGCAGAAGTTTTAGTTCACGTTATCACATTTTCCCCCTTTTTGGCTTTTGTAATAAAAACTGTTTTGCTTAGAGAGTCTCAGTTTAGCTTTAAAGAGGAATTCTTTTAGTTCTGCTCTCACAGCTGATCAAATGAATAAATGTTGTTGTTGTGGGGCTGTAGAGCTTAACATAACATAAAGTATATAACATAATAATAATATAATATGTAACAAAACATAACACAATGTTACAAATTTGCTTCTTAGAAAGTTAAATCTGTCAAGTTGTCAGGGTGGTTCTAAAATGTTTTTATTTATTTATAATATCATTAATATTTTTTATGCTCCAGTAATGTTGCTGCAACATTATGAGGAGCTGACCTACAATACTGACCACACACACACACACACACACACAGAAAGAGAGAGAGAGAGAGAGAGAGAGAGAGAGAGAGAGAGAGAGAGAGAGAGAGAGAGAGAGAGAGAGAGAGAAACTCATTTCAAAACCTTTAGAAACAGAAAATAAGTTGATGTCACCATATTCAGAACCAATAAAACATTGGCTGATACTTCGTCATATTGGCTGCAACGTTAGTGTTTGTCTAAATGGAACATCATGTGAGAAACCTTCCCAAAACATTATGACATCTCTTTTTTTCAGAACATTATTTACATTACGTTACAGGTTAACTTTACTGGAACGTTTTAAAAATGTTGCTGAACATTCTCATAGCATTCTCTGTTAGCTGGGAATGTCTACATAATCATGGCTGCACACCTGAAGCTTACCAAAGACCTTGACACTCCAAAATACTGCTGGGATTTGTTGTGGACTCATGAAGCTAGGGTTACACTGATGAACGGGGAAATGTACACTATGCATTGTATTAAATGTGAGGTTGTGAAGTATGGTGGAGGGTGCATCTTGATTCCAGACTTTGAGGGAAATTAACAAATTAATTTAATGAACTAAAGTTTATCATGGTATCATTTCAGAGTGAAATACAGTAGAAACTGCTTGGAAGCAACGATCATAGACACTGAAGTAATTCTACTGTAGTACAGAATGGCTTTAAAAAGCACTGTCTATTTTTTGGAGTGACACCAGTCAGAATTCACATCTGCAAAATATGTCTGAGCTGAAGCACTTCTGTTAGTAATAGTGGTCCAGAACTCCTCTAGAACATTTACATAAATATAAGTGACATGTATATGGCTGCAATGTGAATTAATCTGTCCATGAAAAGGAACAAATGCGTACACTGATATATATTTATGTGTATTACTAAAAACAAAAATGTCATATATGTACAGGGTTGCCAGGTTTGCATTCTTTCATAAAGAATGGTTTTTGGTTAGAGTAAGCTTGTGTAGGGTGGCTTTCTCACAGATAGTGGGCAGAGCAATTTTGGGGGATCTGGCAACCCTGTGAGATGTGAGATGTATAAAAATTTGTTTTATTTTTTTTATACATTTATTTTTTATTAATTAATTTATTTATACATTTATTTTTTATAAATATGTTTAATTTTAATATTCAAAAAAATGTTAGAAGCTAATTTGTGCATCACATTTTGCTCAGAAAGACAGTGAAACAATTCATGGACAGTCTGCTTTGGCTGTTTCCACAGCTATCTGGATAAACCGGAGAGTATCAAGTAATGACTTAGCATGTAAACATGTCAAAAGCCACATGAAATCCAATCTGACTGGTATCATTCATGTTGCCTGCCCACAAATAGGATACATATCCAATATAAGACCATAAAAGTGACTCAAATCTGATTTGAAAACATCGCTCACATTAAGGCAAAAAAATCTGATTATAGTCAATTCAGTTTGGTAATGTAAACAGAGCCTATGTGCACGGAGTTTCTGCAGTGTGATTGGGTGATTAGATATTTGCGTAAATGAGCAGTTGAACATGATTACCTAATAAAGTAGTTTGAGTGTATATGTACAGTATTATTTAGAACTAATTTAATCAGCCAGATTCAGAAGATTCATCTCATTGTTCTTTAGTAGATATGTTTACCCGGCTGTTTATCTAAACTTTCTGAACAGGAAGCTAATTGAAGAAGATGGTTTGCAAACAAGAAGCCTCCAATCAGTTCCTCAGCTCATGCAGAGGGTGTGAAACAGAAGGAGTAAAGTGAGGCAAATGTGAAGAGTGAAACAGAGTGCTGGAGCGCAGTGATGGGCACTAGTGAAAGAAAAGAGGGAGATTACCCTCTTTTTCTTTCAAGAGGTCAATTCTCTGAGGCCGAGCTAGGAGAGAGGACAGTAAATGAGTCTCTGGAGAGAGGCCATTACAGAACAAAATGACCCTCATCCTGAGCTAAAGGGCTGCAAAAAAAAAATAAAAAAACGAGGAGTCTACAGGACGCAAAAGCTGTCGGCCAGTGATTCATAGAGCAGTAACTGGCTTTACGTGGCAGAAGTTTCAGAGTGTGACACTATATCCACTAGATGCACTTTTAAATATTTTTATCATCAAATGTATGATTATAATTAAAAGAAGTACATTACTCATTCATCTAGAAATAATCTCCCTCTGTTCAGATGACAGTACTGTATATCTGTGCAGTTTGGAACAGATGGCAGAATTGTAAGCTACGAATAAAAAAAACATATTTATACATTTTGAACATCACCTGTGCAAAAACGGTGCCTGACAAAGGTAAACATGTCATAATTATAAAACGAAAACTGAAAAGAGATGCAAATGAAAGTTGAGCTTTTCATTAAAATAGTATTTCACATCTGTTTTTAAAGAGTTTGCTTATCAGTGCTGAACCATATACTGTAGGTACCCTTTGTAGTTCTACAATTACAGACAGCAGCTATTATTTGATCATTCTCAGCATGCAGTGACACTGATGTGGTGGTGGTGTGTTAGTCTGTGTTAAAGTGGATCTGACACAGCAGAGCTGCAGATATTTGTAAACACCTCAGTGTCACTGCTGGAGTGCAAATAGTGCACCAACCAGTGAACAGTGTCATCAATGAAGGACTAGAGGACCGACACAAACTGTGCAGCAACAGATGAGCTGCTGTCTCTGACTTTACATCTATAAGGTGGACCAACAAGGTAGGTGTGTCTAATAGAGTGGACAGTGTATAACATCTTCAGCGGTTCATGCACTAACACACCACCACCACATCAGTGTCTCTGCAGTGTTGTGATCCAAATCCACTCCAAAAAAATTATATCTTAGGTAGTGAAATCTTCTTAAATCTAGTCTAATATTTGTCATTGTGAGAATGTTGGGTGCATATTGCGAGACAATTTAACTTGACTTTTCTCATCGCAGTGTGCTGGGAGGTTGTTTTGCTTGTTTTAAGAAAAAGCTTTAAACAAGCAAAATGACATGCAAATATAGGGGGATAAAAAAAATACTTTATTAGTAAATCTTACTTAACCCTCTACTGCACAGTGTTGCCCTCAGGCAACAGAAAGTTTTCTTAAGCCCATTGTAGAGTACATGTTTCTTTAAATGATTGCAACCAATTAGAATGGTCAACAAAAGACAAAAGAACAGTCCAAAAAGATGTGGGAGTCACTATCAAGCATCATTTGAAGGCAGGACTTCCTTTTCTGACACATGGTCACAGGAGCACATGGTGTGAGAAAAAGGTAAGATTATTTGCTTTAGTAATCTTTGTTAAAATAAAATGAACTGTAAATAAAATAATGTGTGTGTGTATGAAGGTGTAGAAAAGTCTTTTGTCAGGTTTTATGAAGTTTTTATTATTTTGCATGTACAGAAATTCAGTTTTTCTTTTCGTTGCCTCAGGGCAATGTTGTGCGATAAGGGGTATTTTTCAGGGATGTCTTTGCTGACAATGTGTTTGGATGTTTGCACATAAACATGTGATAATATGTGAACAAAACAAGCTCTAAACATATTTGTAATTATTTTTAAACTTTACATTTTTTAATATTTTGACAGAAAAAATGGATACACGGTTGTTCTATGGAAGAAAAGAGCAGGATCAGCATGTTGGGCAAATCACATCTGACAGTGAGGATAGAGAGATAGAGAGTGATGACAGTGAGGAGGAGTGGAGTGGAGAAAAAGGTTTGAGTAGAAGTGAAAAAATAGGGCTTTAATTTCAAACAGCAGACAGCATCCAAAATAGGGGGTCAGATCAAGTTGTATTTATCATTGTTTTTTCATTGGAAATAGAAACTTTTTATTTATTTTTATAGACATTCAAGATACGAGTGGGGATGAAGATGAAGACAAAGAGGACAATCTGTCTGAAGATGACAATAGTTCTTCAATAGTACTTGTTGGATTCCCTGATTTCATTATATCGCACCAAGATCAGGTCAAAGAAATGGTACCACCGCCTTGTCTTTCATTTGATAGATATGGCAGTGTGACATGTTGGCTCATCTACAGACGGGATTGTGTTTGAAATGGAATGATGAGAAGTGAACACATGCGCCTTTATGCCTTCAAGTCCCAAATTGCACATAGTCTGTGCAAATCCAAAAAAGATGCCAGGAAGAGAGGAAGAACCAGTGGTGGGATTTCCCAACAGTACGAGTAGAAAAGGAGAAAGCAGGGGCCCACAGCTCCCATCCCTAACCAGGATGTTTGCTTGGATAATACCTCACATTGGCAAATAATGTGTGACAAGAAGGGAAGGTGCAGAGTTCCTGGGTGCACAGGAACACCCACAGTGATGTGCAAAAAGTGCAATCTACATCTCTGTTTCACTGCACAGAAGAATTGCTTTTTAAAGTTTCATACAGAGTGAAATCTCATTACGTGAAGTACATGATATGACACACTACATAATAAATTTATGCCTGTATCAAACCAAATATGTAAACATGTTTCAAGTGTTTTTCTCTTTTTACTTAATGAAATGTTGACATTTTAAAAAGTTTGTGGTTCTGTACTGCTCTCCAAGCAGTCTTATGATTTGTGAATTCATAATTTTCTCAGTGATTCTGTACCATTGTTGCACAACGTCGCCCTTGGGCAACAAAAAAAAATTTGGTTGAAGGGGGGTTCCAAAAAAAAACCAAAAACAATTTATCAATAAAATGTCTCAAAATGAACCAAAAAATAATGTGGAATAATTTTTATCATGTTCCATCAAAATGTGTGCAGTAGAGGGTTAAAACAAGCAAGCAATGTTTGTTATGTTATAAAAAGCTTACAACATCCTCAAAATGTGAAATATTAGATATCTAGACTAGATCTGCAGCTAACCTGTGTAGGTTTAGGTGACAGTACATGTTAATATATGAAAGAAATGATGCAATAATAAAGTGTCAACCACTTGAAATCTATCAATATTCCTTCTTCTTCAGTCCAATAAGAACTTGTACATGTCTTTGATTCATGATTTTATAAAAAAAAAAAGGACCATATTTTTAACTAAAAACCTCTCTGCACATCTCAGAATATTCTTTTTGTTGCCTCCTGGTTTGGTGTGAGTGAGCTCACATATGCCAAGGTCACCTCTTCACTATGTGTGAGTGCATTGTTGGGTAGAATGGCAGCAACTAAGAGCTGAATATTATGTCAGAAAAAACACACCTCTTGATCCAAAAAGGAAACATTTCAGCATCTTTACCGGCACCTGAAGTACATGTCGTCAAGGAGACTTGACTTATAATACAGCTACTGTGTGTGTAAATCCTTGCCTGTGGTGTGTGTGAACTGGAGGAATCATTTTAATCCAATGCTGACATGTGCAGTACACAGAAAACACACACATTCAATTTCATACAGAAATACCCACACATACATATTCAAGCACAAATGCCTACTAGGCAGGAAACTACAAGGTCATGTTTATGAGCTTGACTGTGATTCCTATAATGGAAATTACTAGAAAAACCTCAGGGATTCTTCATCTTTAAAAAGTGAATAATTCCTATTTCTATGGCCTTCATGCCTAGAAATGTGGCTTACATACAACATAACCCTACATATAGTACAAAAAACCTTACATTATTATTGAGATTCTGACTCTTGATGACTATATCTCTCCAGAAAATTTTTTCAACATCTTCTGTTTGAGTCTTGCATTATGGCATTCTTATCCAGAACGATGTACAAAAGTGTTTTGTTTCCATTAAGAGAATCATCTCAGCTAGTACAGACAGGTTAGATTCCAAACTACTCTTCAGTTCAGACACTGTTAGAACAACAAAAAAAAAACATTACTAATACTAAAAAGAAGATAAGATACACAATTATACACAATATAAGAACATTACAATGCATAAAATAAGAGATGTAAACTTGTGCTCACTGAAGTATTCGACAAAGAGAGGAAGGAAGAGGAGGAAACTGCACAACCGAGTTAAGTTTGTGCTCTAAATAGAAAATGATAACTGGTCATCCAGGATCACATGAGGCTTCTTACTTTTTGAGACAGAACAACCATGGAGTTGTCAAATAGGATAGGAAATTCAAGATGCAAACCAGTGATTCTGGGAATGAATAGAATCTCAATCTTGCTAGGGTTGAGCTTCATTTGGTGGTTTGTCATCTATGTAGAGATGTCAGCCAAACATGTTGAGATGCGGCTGGACACCTTAGTATCAGAAGGAGGAAAGGAAAACATCAGTTGAGTGTCATCAGCATAACATTGGTATGAAAATCCAAGAGAATAAATGATTTCACCAAGAGAATGAGTGTGTAAGGAAAAAAGAAGAGGACCCAGTACTGAGCCTTTTGGGGCACCAGTGGGAAGTCTGCATGGAGCGGATATGGACCCTCTACATGATACCTGTTAGGACCGCCCCTCTAAATATGACATGAAGGACAGGAAGATCTCATGGTTGACCATGTCAAAGGCTGCAGAAAGGTCAAAAAGGATAAGAACCGATGACATTTCAGCAGATCTAGCTGTCTTGAGCTTCTCAGTCACTGCTATCAGGGCAGTTTCAGATGAGTGTGGATCTCCATGCTTCAAAATGGTTCATGCATGATTGTTGCTAATCCTCTACTGTTTAAAAATAATGTTCAAAGAAGGATTAGAATGGATTTGCATGTATCTCCCTCTATTGTGCATAATATCATTAAAACAATTCAAGGAATCTGGAGGAATTTCAACAGGCAAAGAACAAGCCTCCAAGCCTAAGCCTAAGCCAAAAAGGACCATCCAGACTATTATCAGCAACAAGTCCAAAAGCCATGACAGTATGTTCAGAAAGGAAGGCTTGATTTTCAATGGAATGTATGTTTTTGTGGAAATTAATTATATTAATTTGTTTTCTTTGCTGTCCCGGGTTCTTGCAAAAGTGTTTTCCAACACCAAATTCCAAAGGCATCAATATTCTTCCTGTCCTGCTTTTTAATTGTCCAGCTTTCACATCCATAAAGAACCACAGAGAAGACCAGAGCTGGAACTACTGTAGTCTTTGTTTGCAGAGACAAATGGTAATATTTGAAACTCTTTTCTAGTCTCGTCATCCTTGTTCGGCTGAGTGCCAAAGTGCAAAAGTGTAAAATCGCATTGCCTTTACGACAGCACTGATTTGAGCAGCCTCAGTGGCACGGCAGTAGCACTTTTCCTCAAACTCGTGAGCTTCTCTGCAGCAGCAGCGCTCAAGCAGATCTCTCTGTGGTACTTTGAACTCCAAATATAAGCCATTAAATAAACATTATGTGCCAAGTGTTATTTGAGAAGACCTCAGAGATAAAAGTTCACCATGGTCATGAGCAGCATCTATTTTTAATTGGCTTTTAATTGGACTCATATTTTAAAAGAGGTTTGCTGCGTGCAAACTAATAAAGAATGGCGATTTTAAGAATTACAAGCATTCCCTCAATTCTAATCAGCTTTTATGGCTTCCGGGAGGGCGCGACTTGTCTCCTCATATTTACAAGCATAGTCTGAAGAGGAGTTATTACCCTCCGGATGTGCTGTTTGTGTACATACATGGATATATGGGTACGTGGGTGTGTTACTGAATTCATTTGTATGCAGTATAAGTGCTTTAGGCCTTTAATAATAAGTAGTTTGTGATGGTGCAGTAGCATTATTTATATTTATGCTGAACATTCATCTTTATGTCTGAGTTGGAGGCACTAAACAGTTATTTGTCTACAAAAAAAGCTCAATGGTAAATAAATCATGAACTCAATATTTTGTTTCTTGAAGCTGGTGTGTATATCAGTCTCATTTGTGTGTATCATCACTGTTCAAGTTCAATATAATGAAAAAATTTTTGTTGATAAATTAATTTAAAAATGATAACTGTTATATATTTTATTTTGAATACACATAAATTAACATATTTCAGCCTTTTTATGCATTAATGTTGATCAGTATGACTTATAACTCATGAGTTGACCAATCACAGCTAATATGATGGTCAGTAGTAGTGTTGACACTGTGGACAACTGCAAGAAAAGGAAATCAGCATCTCCATAAAGCTTGTCAGCAGATGGAAGCATGAAGTGCTCTAAAATTTCCTGGTAGATGACTGTGTTCACCTTGGACTTAATAAAACACAGTGGACCAACACCAGCACCTCAAACCATCACAGACTGCAGAAACTGCACACTGGACTTCAGACACTTGTATTCTGTGTCTCTCCACTCTTCCTCCAGACTCTAGGAGCTGATTTACAAATGTAATACAAATCTGACTTTCATCTGAAAAGAGGACTTTGGACTAACTTAGCCCAGGTAAGACACTTCTAATGTTGTGTCTTGTTCAGGACTGGCTTGATATGAGGAATATAGCAGTTGTAGAGACACTCTAACCCAGTAATCTTTGGTCTTTTTTGGAATGTTTAAGCACGTTTTATCCTGAATATAGAGCCTGAGCAAAACTGCACAAGCACTTGCAGCATCTGATCTGATAAAGACTGTATTGCAAATGGCTGCTGGGATGAAAAATTATTCTAGCAGACAAAATTGTTATCTTGTCAGAACTCTGAGCAGTCCAGACAGGCTTTGATCACCTCTGCGGTCTTTTAATCGGCCTGGAAATGCCATTAAACTGATATCTCCCCAAAGAAAACAAAAGATCATTTTCACAGCTTAGCCCCAAAGCATTTTATACATCTTTTTTCCTTTCCTCTCATGCCTTTTATATCTTTCTCAAAGAAACTTTGATGTTCGTCATATCCTAGAGCCATGCAAAAGTACTGAGTGGTTTTGTCACAGTTGGAGATATTGCTCTCTCGCTCAATCTCCCTCACTTAGACATACTCACCCACTCACTGTTTCCCCTCTGTGGAGTTTTCGGCAGTGTGGCGCAGTGGAGGTGAGAAGTTGGGCTGTCTGGAGGACACTGAGGGAGCCACATTACGGCAGTCTTCATGCAGAGTGCTTAGCAGGCTCACTGAGAGATATCCAGATCAAAATGGCATCACCCAGCTGTTGAAACAGAATGAGATCCATGAGAAAATAGACGTCAAATCCCCTCCGCTCTTTTCTGTTAGCTCCTATCTAAGAGATAAGCTGTATCCCTGGCAAAGGATTCTTTAAACCTGGCTTTGCTGCTTGAATGCTGACTTTCACTCCCACACTATCACTCCTCATTGTTGTCACTGCACACTTAAAAAGGTGAGGTAAGATGCTGTTTGAATGAAAAACTTAATATCGGTATTTACTACATACTCACTTCATTAGGTATAAACACATTCCATCTGTTTCTCTCTATACTTTGTTAGTCTCCTTACACCCTGTTCTTCAATGGTCAGGACCATCACAGAGAAGCTCAGGAACAGTCTGAGTTACACTGATGTGGTAGTGGTGTGTTAGAACAGAGCTGCTGCTTATAAACACCTCAGTGTCACTACTGCAGTGAAAATAGTGCACCAACCAGCCAACAGTGTCACCAATGAAGGACTAGAGGACCAACACAAACTGTGCAGCAACAGGTGAGCTACTGTACCTGACTTTACATCTACACAGTAAATCTGCCAGTGTTAAATCAACACTGTTAGAGTTAAATTAACACTGAGAGTGTTACATTTTGACACACTCAGTGTTAATTTACCTCTAATAGTGTTTATTTAACACTGGCAGATTTACTGTGTACAAGGTAGGTGTGTCTAATAGAGCGAACAGTGAGTGGACACAGTATTTAAAATTTCCAGCAGCTTACTCACTAACACACCACCACCACATCAGTGTCACTGCAGTGTTGAAAATGATCCACCAGCTCTGTGGTGGTCCTGACCTTTGATAACAGAGTGAAAGAAGGTAAAGAAAGAGAAACAGATGGACTACAGTCTGTAATTGTAGAACTACAAAGTGCACCTTTATGGTCAGTGGAGCTAAAATGGACAATGAGTGGAGATACAAGATATGTGTACCTAATGAAATGGCCACTGTGTGTATACCACTACTGCAATATTTGTTTGTAGCAGCTGATCTATTTTTTTCCATTATATTTACTATATCAGTGTCAACTTGGATGATATTCAAACATATATTTGCATATATATACAAACTCATAACAATGTAAATGTGCTATATGTCCTATAGAGACCGTCTGTGTTCACAGACTGCTACTTGCTATTGTAGCCTTGCAAATGTGCTGCTTTGAATTATTCAAACTATTTTATAGGGCAGCTGCTGGAAGAAATGAACTCACCCAGCCTACAGATTTGCCTATGTTTAGTTCTCTTCCATACTGAGGGGGTTTGTCTATGCTGAAAAGGAAAATTGCCTTTCCACAGTCGGAGAGACAGGGTCCGCCCAACTGCACAATGTGCAATTAAGTACGCAGGCAGCTGGCAGGATAGAAAAAAAGTCCTCTGGTCAACAATTATGAAAAGTAATCTAAATTCAGCGTACACCTAAATCTCTCTGTGCTTATAACAACATATAAAGGCACATAATCACATCCAGTTCCTAAAAGGACAAGCATCATTTATTCTACAGGAGCCTAATTGAATATTAAAAATCACAGATTCCAATATAGCTAATGAATCAGTACTGAATAGCTATTGTGTGCATGCTGTAAATTCTCCTATTGGTCCAACTTCTATGTATGTTTTGACAGTAACTTTTGATTTGCTCTGGACTACACAGCTACTATAACATTTAAACCACCTTGTATCTCCGCTCAGTGTGCATTTTAGCTCCACTGATCACGTTGTAGTTCTACAGTTACATACTGTAGTAAATCTGTTTCTCTGTATATTTTTTAGCCTCTTTTCACCCTGTTCTTCAATGATCAGGAACACCACAGAGCAGGTTGATCATTCTTAGTGGCACTGATGTGGTGGTGGTGTGTTAGACTGTAATGAGCTGCTGGAGATACTAAACACTGTGTCCACTCCCTGTCCACTCTATTAGACACACCTACCTTGTTGGTCCACCTTGTAGGTATGACAGTGCTCATAGGATGCTGTTGGCTGTGATAATTTTTGGTTGGGGGTGTACTGCTCATGTGTTAGCCTGGACTAGTTCAGTGCATACAGTGTGCACATCCTCAGGAATTAACATGATGTGTCCACAAACTGCAATACCAGCAGAGACAGTGTGGGCAGTATAACCTCAGTACGATCAGTGATGTCAGTAACAAGACTTAAACAGAGTACAGGTAGTTCCCGCCGGTTACGTCGTCCCCGAGTTACGATGTTTCATGGTTACGACACATCTCCCATTTACTGTATAAAGCCTTGTTTCGTGTTTGGTGTGCGTGGCGGAAGAATACACGGTTACGCTGCTGTTTCGTTTCATTATTAAATGTATATTATATGTGTGTTTTGATAATTACTGTGTTAGGATAGGTGCTAAGTGCTTAGAGTGTGTTATTTATGTACAGTATGCATGTATATGACTTACACAAAATTCGGTTTACGACGTAGGAATGGATCAACGTTGTAAATCGAGGACTACCTGATCTGTGCTTCTGCCACTGTTTCCTCCATCTTCATGTATATTAATATATGAATAATGAAGTATTCAATTGTTGCCATGTTTATTGTTGATGTATCATCGTGTATAAAAGTGCATTGTGACTCTTATCTTGCCCTGGCGGATAGGTCTCCAGACAGACAAAAGATATATACAGTATACAGTACCAGGGGGTTGTGCACAGTGGAGACTTTGGTGGTGCCCCCATCGACTTTAGGCACCCTACGCGCAGTGCTTGATTCACGTAGGTGGAACGCCAGCCCTGTAAGTATATAAGTATACCAGCTGCAAGTAAACACACCACCACCACATCAGGATCACTGCAGTGCTGAGAATGATCCACCTGCTCTGTGGGGGTCCTGACCATTGAAGAACAGGATAAATAAAGTATACAGAGAAACAGACAGACTACAGATTGTACCAGAAAGTGCACCTATATGGTCAGTGGAGCTAATAAACAGTGTCAGAGCTGATTAATGTGAAGACTTTAAACATGTCCTTGCTTCCAATAGTTCCAAAAGAATTCTTCAGGCTTCATATAGTAGATAGTGACAGCCCTGAAATTTAGTATGACCGCTGCATGCTTGAACATAATGTGAGCCCTCTGTTACACATTTATTCCAACATAATAATGCATTTATCTCCACCTGTGCGTTCATGCTGACACTGAGGTGTGAATACACTGAAAAATTTGTTAGTTGGCTTCTAAACTGGGACAAATTTTCTGCCTGGAGTCTCAGCATGCCATGCTCTGTGCCCAGGCACAGACACGGCCATCGGGAGGTCCAGACCTGAAGCTCTACATCAGACATCAGCCAAAGAGATGGTGTTACATAATGCCCATTAATTCAGGTATTTCAGCAAACCTGTTTTAACCAGAACAGCTGGGCTAGCCGCTCTCCTCCATACCTCCTTTGGCATTGGTCCCGGGATAAAAACGGTCCAAAAATGCCCTCATTTCTGAAAGCCTTTCTTTCTCCTCCTGTTCAGCTGTTTATGAATGCTGAACCATCACAAATGAGAAACCAAAGCTCACCCAGGAGGTTTACAGTAATTGGGAATGGATGTGGAATGTGTACAGACAGACTAATCAATATACGTAGGAAGACACGTCAGATGGTGCTATTATCAGATAACAAAATCGAATATCATCCCAGACAATAACTTTTAGACAATATCCTGTGGTCTTTGTATCGATTTTAAAGGCAGATAAACTCTAAAGGAGAAGAAAGCCTCCTCTCACACATTCCTTTATTCCATTATCTCCTCCCTGGCCCTAATGTGAAGTGATTTTGTTATGCTTTGTCGGTCATCTATTGGTTATTCATCTAACAGACTTCCTTGGTTGGAGCCATCAGAGCACAAACGACAGACCGAGAGGCGACGGATAAGGCCAGAAGGCATCCTCCACCTGCTTGCTCCTCCACTGCCCCCTCCAGTTCACTCTGCATATGTACCCTGGGAGGGACAAACGCTGTCCCAACATAAGTCAAGAAATGATCCACGTCCTGGGAAGGAAGGCTCTCTTCACACTCCATTTAGCCCACAGCAAATATAAATCATGGACAGATAGACAAAGCCCCTCCACCAACACTCCGCCCCAAAAGTCTGTCCCTTTTTTCATTACCTTCTGTTGTTTCTCACAGGAGCTGATTGTTAAGCGCTTTAATTGACTGTTATCTGCTCTGTGAAACTATTTCTGCTCTGGCCTGCAATTTGCTCGGTGAATAGAAGAGACGTGCAGACAGAAACCTCCAGCCTGACTCTGGATGTACGTCTCGCCGCGGTCTTAATCACCGTCTTCAACGCTCTTTCAAGTAATGTGACAATTAGTCTGCCGTGCCTCCGGAGTCTACCAGCGAAGGAAGAGAAAGATGTCACAACCTTTTGTTAGCAGAGAGAGCTCCAGCAGAGGCTGAACTCGTTAAGTTCATCAAGTTTCTCGCTACTGTATGAGCTGCTTTTAATAGATCCAGGACTTCCAATTAAGCTAAATACTGTATCTGATGATGGTTCATTCTCCTGTCTTTAAAAAGGTTAGAAGAAAAATGCAACAGCTCTGATTACGGCTCATCAACACTTCTTCATACCTGCAGGGGTTATTAAGTGTTATTGACCTGAAGGTAGTCATTAAGAGCAAAGTAAAAGAGAAGATGGAGTGAGCCACTCAGAGAATAATTTAATCTCCATTAGTATGTCTTGTCTGCTTTCATGCCCATTCACAAGCCTCCAGCTCTTCTGCAGAGCTCCATTAATCTATGAGTCGTAGATACACTATGTGTCCAAATGTTTATGGACATGTCTTCTAATGAATGCATTTAGCTGACACAAAAGTACAAATGCACACACATTGTGTCTTGTCCCGGTACTGTCAGTAGAATAGGACTACCTGTTGACACCATGTCTAATGCCAGGCATAGGCTAGAAGGGTATAAAGCTTGCCAGCATTGAGCTGTGGAACCATTTTCTCTGCTTCATCCAATACTTTTGGGATGAGTTTGGAAATGAGGTGGTGGTCATCCAACATCCTGTCCACACTAAAGCTGTGGCTGAATGTGATCAAATGCTTACAGCAATGCTTCAAAATATAGTAGAAAGCTTCCACTTCACAGTAGAGACAATGAGTACATATACATGCTCTTAAAAATGGATTAAATTCAGATTTCTACAGTTATCTGATAACACAGACTTCTAAGATCAGAGAAAGGTCTATAAATTTGATAAAGATAACTGCTCAGTAATCTGATTTATCAGCACATTTATACTTTTACACTGATTTCTTTCAGATTTCTCTTCACATGTATAATCTTATTCTAATCTCTTTGAGATTTCTCATTCTGCACACGCATGAGGAAGAACAAGGACAGAGTATCCAAATGCACACTTAGCGGAGAATAAGAATAAATAAGAAATCCTACAGAAATCCGATTATGATCAGACCAAGTGAATGTAAACACACTCATTGAGTACATTTCCCAATATGTTTGTCCAGATAATCTATATGAGCTCTTCTTATCATTCTTTCTAGATCTATTTACCTATAAAACTAAGAAAAGTTAGATAGAAGTTCCCAGCAGACACGGGTAACCATGCATCTACATGCATTATTTGCTTGCCTACAGTGCTCCTGGATGTTAGCATTAGTTATATATCTGAAGCCTGTTCTGCACCCCATTTACAGGGCAGTAAAATCGAGGCTGTCTGCTGGTGTGAAGCTTCCAGCCACTGAAGGCACATTTTGTTCTCAATTAGAACATTCCACTGAGCTTATCCATATCCAGTTTTCAGCCCTCCAGCCTTTCCCATCATATACCTGATTTATTTAACCCACCCTTTCTGAATCCCGTGGGTCCGAATTGAACACGGCATAAAGAAGATGAAAACTCCAGCTCCTCATCTCCCTCTGAGGGCTCCCATTAAATATGAATAAACCCCTTTTCTCCTTCAATGCAGAAAAAAATACTCTCAAATGATATCATACCATGTTTAGAGTCAGCACTGCTGTTCTTGAACCCTTATCTCTTCTATTCTCACCAATTTATTAGGTACATATTCTTTGTATCTACACTGATTGACCATTTGAGCTCTACTTGACCATGTAGGTGCTGAAATTGCTTCTTCAATATCAGTTTGTAGTTTGTTCACTCCATTCTTCAGCTGTCAGAGCAGGTATTATTTGTCATGGATCATTCTCAGTGACACTGACGTGGTGGTGGTGTGTTAGAGTGTGTTAAAGTTGTTCAAACACAGCTGAGCTGCTGATGTTTTTAAACACCTCAGTGTCACTACTGGAGTGAAAATAGTGACCAACCAGCCAAAAGTGTCACCAATGAAGTACTAGAGGATCAAAACAAACTGTGCAGCAACAGATGAGATACTGTCTCTGACTTTACATCTGGCAAATCAACAAGGAAGGTGTGTCTAAAAGAGTGAACAGTGATCTAATAGAGTTCACACAGTGTTTAAAATCTCATGACAGAACACACTCTAACACACCACCACCACATCAGTGTCACTGCAGTGCTGAGAATGATCCACCAGCTCTTTTGGGGACCTGAGTAGAACAGGCTGAAGAACAGGCTGAACAAAGTAAACAGAGAAACAGATGATCTACAGTCTGTAATTGTAGAACAAAGTGAGCTATAGTCACTGGCATTAAACTGGACAATGAGTGTAAGGTATGTGTACCTAATGAAGTGGCCAGTGAGTGTATATTGTGGCTGTTATCTGAGCAGACATACTCCTTCAATAAAGTTTTATGACTAAAATAATTTTTGAAAGCTAAGACTTTCAAAAATGTGGGCCAGCTTTGGCCCAATTCACATTTCTGCTTAAATATACTGAATTTGGTCAAATCTCTGGCTGACAGGAAAATAAGCATCCATTCTGCAGAATGACATTACAGTTTTACTCAGAATTGCAGTTAAACACATACTTCACAAGGCCAAGACATTCTTGTACATGCTCTTGATGTAACTGATGGTATTTCTGAAAGCTTTATCATCATCTGTGAATAAAGTGAAGCTTTTTCTGATGGAAAAAGCTGGAGAGGGTTCAGTGGGTTTGTAGAAAAGACAGAATGACAGATAAAGCTACATCAGCTATCAGGAGAGTTGATATGTCAGAATATCAGAATATTATGACGAGCACGTGTCAGGGTTTGCTGCTTGTGTATTAAATAAGTGAGCACACCAGTCAGTTGTCGCAGAGTTTAAAACCATTATAATGGACAAAGGACTGATGTCCAAAAGGGCATGATAAGAGGAGGGTATAGGGAGAAGCACGGTGGTGACAGCATCTCAGACACCACTAAGTTGTGGAATGTTCTAGAGCCACTGTAGTGAAGGTGTACTGAGAATTGACTTCTTATACATTGAGCCTCCCAATGGCATAACAGTGCTGTCCCATTGGCCACTAGTGAGTGGTACAGAGCAATAGGACAGAGTTAGAATGAGCACAACTGCCTCTGGATACCTTCCGTCACCTCCAAGCCAAGGACTGTTATTCCCACTGTTAGCTAGGTGGTCAAAATCATATTGTAACTGGAACATTGAAGAAAAGTCATTAATCTGTTGGTGTTGCACATACATGTCAAAGATGTCAAACAAATCTTCATTTTTGACATTTTTGACATTTTTCACTTTAGCTTCTTTAGCTGGAGTTTACATTGTGTGAAAGTTCTATGATCAACAGACCAAAATAAAGGCTCCAACAGGACTTCAGTTAAAGTGAATGAAATGTTTTCCTTCTCCTGTAAAGTTACTGTTTCAGAGATTAAAAATCCCCAAATAATATCAGATTTTATGCAAAAAAAATAATGCAAGTAACTTTTAAGAAGACATTTCATAAAAAATGTTGAATGAGGACCCAAGACATTGTGATAATACAAAAGCTCCAGCATTCAGACTGTAGCTCTCAGGCTTTCAGACTAATTTGACATGGTTCACTATTTATCGTTGCTTCAGAAATAGTTCATGAATGATTGAGTTTTGGACAAGAAGAAGAAATCTCATGAATCTGTGCAGCAAATGAAATCCTTGACCATCATGAACCAGGTCTATCAAATTCAAGGTTAGTGTGAAGGTCTTTACAGAGTATTTTTGGACTAAGACTGAAGTATCTGACCAATCAAATGTGTGACATACATTTCAGACACAAACTCATGTGTGCATCCACAGCACAGTCTTATTGGGTGCTGCTGAATTATTTATAAAGCTTGAAGATTTAATGATTTGTGCATAGTGAGCAAAGCTCCTCTGGTCAAGCTCAAGGTACCGAGGAGCATGTTGACCACGAATGAGGCTGCAGCAGAATTCTGAACGAGGCTTATGAGACAGAGCGGTGATGAGAGTTAAGGGCCCTGAGACTGGAGAAGGACAGACACAAACAAAACACATCTTTAATTCCATTTCTGCTTATCCTTCATCCTCAGCAACTGCAGCAGTGAAACACCCCAACATTAATTACCTCCCATTTCAGCTGCTACACTGAGGAGGAGGCTTTCAGTAAACATCAAAAGGTCTTAATAACATCAGCACAGAAAAAAAATATTACATGGAATTGACTTCAAGTGTTTTTTTTTTTTTATATAAAAGCTAATTTCCTACAGGTTCCAGATAGTGTTAGTGACTCACAGCTGAGTTTATCAGAGAGCAGGAAAAGTCAAACCACCTCCTCCTACAGCAGAGAGGAGAGGAGATGAGAGAGGAGAGGAGAACATAAAATGAGGAGAAAGTTATGAGGAGAGAACAGGAGAGGAGAACATAAAATGAAAAGAGAGGACAGGAAATTAGATTATAAAAGCAGAAAAGATGAGAGGAAAGGAGAGAGGGAATATAAGAGGAGTGAAAAAGAGGGAAGAGATGAGGAGAGGAGAGGACAGGAAGGGAGAATGTAAGAGCAGTATAGACTAAATGAGAGGGGAATAAGAAGAGTGAAAAGGAGAAAAGAATATAAGAGGAGTGAAGAGGAGAGGAAAATGAAAGAGGAGTGAAGAGGAGAGGAGAATGAAAGAGGAGTGAAGAGGAGGAAAATAAAAGAGGAGTGAAGAGGAGGAAAATAAAAGAGAAGTGAAGATGAGAGGAGAATATACAAGTAAGAGGAGTGAAGAGGAGGAAAATAAAAGAGGAGTGAAGAGGAGAGGAGAATATAAGAGAAGTGAAGAGGAGGAAAATAAAAGAGGAGTGAAGAGGAGAGGAGAATATAAGAGAAGTGAAGAGGAGAGGAAAATAGAGGAGTGAAGAGGAGAGGAGAATATAAGAGAAGTGAAGAGGAGGAAAATAAAAGAGGAGTGAGGAGGAGAGGAGAATATAAGAGAAGTGAAGAGGAGGAAAATAAAAGAGGAGTGAGGAGGAGAGGAGAATATAAGAGAAGTGAAGAGGAGAGGAAAATAAAGGAGTGAAGAGGAGAGGAGAATATAAGAGAAGTGAAGAGGAGAGGAAAATAGAGGAGTGAAGAGGAGAGGAGAATATAATAAGAGTGAAGAAGAGAGGAAAATAGAAGAGGAGTGAAGACGAGAGGAGAATATAAGAGAAGTGAAGAGGAGAGGAAAATAGAGGAGCGAAGAGGAGAGGAGAATAAAATAAGAGTGAAGAGGAGAGGAAAGGAGAGGGAAATAGAAGAGGACTGAAGAGGAGAGGAGAAGAGCAGAGGATAAAATGTGATATTAATTAAAAGGAGAAAATAAGAGTAAGATGAGCAGAGAAAACCAGAAGAGATGAGAGGAATAGAGGAGAGATAATTCAAGAAATGGAGAGGAGGTGATCAAGTGAGATGAGAGGAATGTAGAGGAGAAGACTGGAGAAAATAAGAAGAGAGGAGAGGCGGATATGAATGGAGGAGAGAAATGGAGTGGAACAGAGAAGACAGGAGAGGAGAAGAGAGGGGAACAGAGAGGAAAGGGAAGGAGAGCAGAAAATAAGAGAGGAGAGAATAAGAGAAGGGATTAAGAATAGATGAGAGGATAAAATGAGAAGAGAGGAGAAGAGAATGTATGAGGAGTGAAGAGTGAAGAGGAGAGGAATGGAGAAGAGGAGAAAATAAGAGAGTATAGTTTAGAATGAGAGAGGAGATGAAAGGAGTGAACAAGAGGAGAGGCATGAATAAAAGGAGATGAGAGGAGATGAGAGGTGAGAATTAGAGGAGAAATGATTTTAAACACTGTGCTGTAGATTGAGGATGTGGGGGGTGGTGGGTTCTGCCTTCTCAGCAAGAAATCTGTGCACTGAGATGTCCTGATGACCAGAGGCTTGAATTGATTAATTAGGAATTAACAAGCATGAGTAGCCGGTGTAAAAACAGCAGAGATGAGATGAGCACTTCGCTGGACACATCAGCCATATGGGCAGACCCTCTGAACTCAGAGCTAGCTTAAGGTTTTCTGTTCTACCAATAAATTCAGTAAACCAGAAAGAAAGAACATAATTCTGACTCATAGCCAGTAACTCTTTACTGCCAGAGTTAAAAACAGCAGTTATTTCTTCTTTATAATTCACACTGCTCTTTAAAAATATATATTTCTCAAATATCAGTAACTAGGAAAGTACATTTTATGAAAGAAATGCAGAACTGTTGAGCAGGTAAAATGGTTCCCACTTCCAGGCAGGTAGTAGCTTGACTGTTGCTATATGATCAGTAAAATGTCAATAAATAGTTTTTAGGATGGGTTTACTATGGTGTTGATAAATGTTTGCTATGCTATTGTTATGTGGTTGCTACATGGTTGCTAGGCTGTTGCTATGTGGTTTTTGCTACAGTTTTGCTATGTGGTTTCTAATTGTTTGCTAGACTATTGCTTCGTGGTTGCCAAGTTGATTGATAAGTATTTGCTAAACTGTTCCTAAATGGTTGCTACATTGATGCTAGGCTGTTTCTGCATGGTTACTAAGTAGTTGTTAGACTGTTGCTATATTATTGCTACATGGTTGCTAGGCTGTTGCTACATGATGGTTGCTATGTGGTTGCTGGACTGTTGTTGTGTGATTGCTACATGGTTGCTAGGCTGTTGCTATGTGATTGCTAGACTTTTCCTACATAGTTGCTATGTGCTTGGTAATTGATTACTAGATTATTGCTACATGGTTGCTATGTGCTTGCTAATTAGTTGCTAGATGATTGCTACATGGTTGCTAAGTGGTTGCTAAATGGTTGCTAGGCTGTTGCTATGTGATTTCTAGACTTTTCCCACAGGATTGCTATGTGCTTGGTAATTGGTTGATAGAGTATTGCCACATTATTGCATTTGTTACATTATGTGTTTGTTAACTAGTTGCTAGATGATTGCTACATGGTTGCTAAGCAGTTGCTAAATGGTTGCTACATGGTTGCTAGGCTGTTACATGATTACTAACTGGTTGCTAAATTGTTGCTACATGGTTGCTACTTGGTGGCTATGTGGTTTCTAGACTGTTGCTACATGGTTTCTAGGCTGTTGCTATGTGATTACTAGGCTGTTGCTATATGGTTGCTAATTGGTTGCTACACTGTTGCTACATGGCTATTAGGCTGTTTCAGGTGCTTGCTCAGGTGTTGCACGGTCGTTTTGTACTCTATGTAGTTAGGTGAGTGTTAAAGTATATTTGTATAATTGTTACATTTGAATTACCTGCACGTCATTCATTCCTATAGCAAAAATCTGTTGTTACACACAAAAAATGTGTAACATCAAAAAACTGTATACAAGCACATATCACACAATATCTCAAAATCTTTGTGATATGTGATGTGTGGTAAAAATAGCAGAAATAAAATAATAAGAAAACAATCATGTAAACTGGATAACAATATAGTTGTGCAATGTTTTGCAACCATAATAATCTCCTTGTAATTTTAGTCTCTGTTTTATTGCATCCAATAACAGGAATAATAGAAAACATAACATTTCTTACACTATATAGTGTTAGCAAGTTTGATAGCACATCTCCATTCCATATTATGTCAACAGTGGACATATGCACACTGTAACTACAAAATTACATGAATTAAAGAAGACTTCACCAAACAAGTCTCTGAATGTATCAATAACAATACATTAGGTTCACTGAACTAATAAATGAGACCCAGAGGAAAGTTGATCAAATGGGGCTCAGGAGAAAAAAATGTTACAAAAATAAGATTTAAGATACTTCAGAAGGTCTTCAGGAGTTCATACTGAGATTCCTGTCTCTGAGTCTCTGACACACATGAGATTACTTGGGAGAAATGTCTGAGTAGCTTAATTTTGTCTCACTGTTGTCAATGAGAAACTACTGCACTGTAAACTACTGTGCTGTCCTTATTTTCCTATAGGGATGTAATTTAGTAACCTCCTCTTTTCCGTGCTCGTCGCATTTATACTTTATTTTGCCATAACCCATCATTTCATGCTTGTTAAGGAAGCACTACATGGTTCATGCAGTAAACCAATCAGTGTAATGAGCTATAAAAATTGTTTAGGGAGAGCAGAAACCTGTTAAAAAGTTACCCCAAGGTCTCAAAGCCCCCCCTGTTCAACAATGAAGAGCAAGTTCCTCTTTGGATTTGTTTAGACACCAGCATGTGGGAGTGTTCATCCTCAGTGCTGGTTGTAGCAGTCAAAATACCATGTGTGTGATAGATGTTTGTTAATAAAAGCAATTACCAGCTGGCTCAACAGCTCTGAGTGACAGGTGTGAATTATTTACAGGTGAGAAGGGGAGTCATGACAAGAGGGAAAAAGGTATGAGTGTGTGAGTGTGTGTGTGTGTGTGTGTGTGTGTGTGTGTGTGTGTGTGTGTGTGTGTGTGTGTGTGTGTGTGTGTGTGTGTGTGTGTGTGTGTGTGTGTAGTCACACTTTGAATACTCATGTGAAAGTGTTTTAGCGGGTATTGTCGATCAACATGTGACAAGAAGATGCTGTAATAGTGAACTTATATAAGGGGAATATTTCAGAGGCCTCAATTAAATGCATGGAACACTCTTTTCTTATTCAGTTGTATGGACTAATATCTCCTCTTCTAGTGACTAATAGTGTTTATTGATCTCGTTTATGGACTAATATTTCCTCATGTTAGGATCGCCACAAACTTTTTAGCAGTAGCGTAAATACACACAAATGTATGGCAACTGGGGTATAAGCAGTAAAATGACCTTGTAGATGTCTTGTAGTGAAGCTCTTGCCTCCACCTCTTGCATTAATTTCTTATAATGAGACACTTTACAGCTGTTATTCCTTACTTAACTGAATGTGTTGATGTTGGGATAGAAATCGGGTGTTCAGTAAACACAGAGGGATGATTTATTTGTTCTTTCCAATGAAATTAAATTTGACATTCATAATAATTATCAATTGTTTGTAACTGGTTGTTTGACCTTTAACAGAATCAAAACATGCAATTAGTGTCTGATGTATCTAATTGTTTAAATACCTCTTTAAAGATCTCTTTGTCCCTCAACCACAGAAGCATTGATGATGATCAGGACCACTATACAGCAAGTGGATCATTTTCAGTGACACTGACATGGTGGTGGTGTGTTGAGTGGATCAGACACAACACAGCTGCTGGAGATATTAAACACTGATCACTCTATTAGACACACCTACCTTGTTGCTTCACCTTGTAGATGTAAAGTCAGAGACAGCAGCTCATCTGTTGCTGCACAGTTTGTGTTGGTCTCCTTCATTGGTGACTCTGTTGGCTGTTGGTGCACTATTTTCACTCCAGCAGTGACACTGAGGTGTTTATAAACATCATGTCTGATCCACAGTATAGCACACACTAACACCAACACCACCACATCAGTATCACTGAGAATGATCCATCACCCAAATAAGAACATGGTGAAGTATAAACAGATGGACTACAGTCTGTAATTGTAGAACTACAAAGTGCACCTATATGGTCAGTGGAACTAAAATGAACAGTGATACAAGATAAAAGGTATGTGTACCTAATGAACAGAGCATATTAACATGTAATCTATATATATATATATATATATATTCTAAAATAATGTGGAGCTCCTCAGTGAAACAGATTATTCCTTCTTTGGAGCTGGAGTTGTCGAGATAGCACTAGAATGAGTGAGCAAGTGAGTGAGAGTGAGAGAGAGAGAGAGAGAGAGTCACTCTTCCCCACTGCTCATAAGCTTGAGTCAACCATGTAAACACAGACCAAAGGTAAGTATTTACTCTCCATGTCGCATCCCTGACTGCTCATTGCCACGAACAAATTACTCTGCGACACCCTGGGCGTTAGCCTATTACAGCCAGGGGTCAGTTTATATATAGTGCCAGCGGTGACTCTCTATGTAATGGAAGACAAACATGAGCAGCAGCCTCAGAGACATGGCACTGGGACCCTGGCATGCAGCATCTGATAGCCGTACCTTTGATATTTGTGGGAGGGAGCAGGGCAGAGATGGAGATAGAAACCAGCCTGAACAGCAGGCTAATGTGGCCTGGGCTCTCTCACAGGGAAATGTAAGGCTTATCATGGCTCATCTTTCTCACTGTTCACGCAGTGATAAATTAGCCATTGAAGGCAGGGGATGAGTATTAAGCAAAGGATGATGCATCCTGCAATGGAGGATGACCTTTCCTGAAAATCTCCTGCCAGAAGGAGAGCGAGGGAGCTGCAGAGATACCTGCAGACACTCAGAGTCCCTCACCGGCATGCTAAACGCTTCTGGACTGTGATTTCTGCACCGTAGATTACAGCCGAGAATCATAAAGCAGGCTCAGGAGATTGCAGCCTCGTTGTCAGAAAGGGTGACTGATATGTTTCTCCAGGAAAATGTCCTGTTATCCAAATGATGTCATCCATAATTTAGTGCTCTTGAAGGAGAAAGGAAATCTTGGCGTCCTTTCTTCTGAGGAATGATGTGCCACAGGGTCTGGCCGCTCCGGTGTGATTCAAATCAAAGCATGTAGAGTAAAAAGAACGGCTGAAGTAGCATCTCCAGTACTGAACACCTCTGCACTCTATCTGAAGCGCTGTGTGGCCACTGATGTGAGCCCAAATTGCTATCTATCCTCCCCAAAATTGCTTGCTGGGCTTGAATTAATCTTAATTGAATTTCTGTCTGGAATCATTTAAAAAAGTCCCCAAGTAATTGTGGTTTTGTGGAAGAGAGTTATTAATGTAAAAGTGGAGTCAGTGCAGTCCATTATACAGCGATCAGCCATAACATTAACACCACCTACTTGTGTTTGCACTCATTGTCCATTTTAACTCCACACTTTGTAGTTCTACAATTACAGACTGTAGTCCATCTGTTTGTCTGTATACTTTGTTCACCCTGTTCTTCAATGCTCAGTCTCTATGTCACTACAATGTTAGTCTCTGTAAGTGATCCACCTGACCTGTGATGGTCCTGTGGAGGTCCTGATCATTGAAGAACAGGGTGAATAAAAGTATACAGAGAAACAGATGGACTACAGTCTGTAATTGTAGAATAAAAAAATTGGTTAGTGGAGCCAAAACAGACGAGTGTAGATACACATTGAAAGATTAGAAACTAAATGTTCCTTTCTAATAAAATCACCATCCAAATGTAAAGTGCTTTCCAAATGTCCACTGCAGTCCTACGTGACAGTGCAGATACATCAGCCAAAGCAGAGTGTTGTGTTTCATAAAATGACCTGTACAACAGTGTCAAAAGAAATTGATGGACAGTGCAGCTCTATAGGCATTCATAGCTTCAGATTCATATCTTTAAATGTCAGTGGAGTGTGAACGAGGCAGCTGTGCAAAAAGTCCAACAACAGAAATATGCAAAAGTAAAACCTAATACACATCCTACTGGGATGTGATTAAAAGTACATGGTGGTTCTGTGGTAATTCCTTCTTCTACAGGAGCTATTTTGTGATGATATTCCCATACAAATCCACCATGTCTGTGTTTTTCTCCTCCTCTGACTGAACGATCTACTGTTTAGGAGAGCCAACAAAAACCTTCACCAATTACAAACCAACACATTTTGCTGCTTTTGAAGAGTCACTCAATCATCTAATTGGTCTGGATGGACTTGGTCTGCTTGGTGTCCAGACTCTACCTGAGAGAACTTTATGTGGAGGAAAAAGAAAGTGAAATGGATGGTAAAAGTGAGGCTCATTAAAGAGGTGATTATAATCACAGCTACAGGTACAAGTCACTGTATCACTGTGAGCGCCATACACATCTGATCTTAAACACTGTTACACTAATACTACTGTAAATACAATAGACACAAGTTAAGGATAAAAAAGAGAATAAATAAATAAAAGTCTGATATCTTGGTTTGTAAAAAAAAAATACAACCCCCAAGAAACTCACTCCTGCAGTCGTTTTATTGCCACTGAGGAGATATTACAGACATCTTGCTGGTAAAGTAATCCAATCTGAACAGGGCTTTAGAAAGCACACGTGAATACAAAATGTCAAAAAAGACTAGTGAGAGCTGTAATCAGTAAAAGGAGAAGAGATATGAGGTCATGTATGAAGTAAAGTGTTAAATAACTAATAGTGAATAAAATATTTCCACTCATATGAAAGGATGACCTTTAAGTATACACACAAGTATAGGGGTTAACTGTATCACCAGTACATTGAGGTATGATCTTTATCCAGTCTGAAGTGCGGATAGAAATTCAATGCTTGATCAGTTTCAGAAGTGAAATGTAGATTCAAAAGAATGAATCCGTTTGGATCTGAGTTCCTTGATGTTTTTATGAATGATATGAGTTTTGAGTTGATTTATCTTGTCAATATTTTGTATTTATACTAAGCAGATGACAAACAAGTGATGGACTGGTTCTGGCCCAAATTTACTACAAAGGTAAAAAAAAAAGAGCCACATTTAGTTATTAAAATTTCTGTTGGCTGCAATTTTGTTACCTTACGTCAGTTCATTTATGTTATGTGCCCTGCACGTCTGTTTGTGTGTGTGCAAGGGTTGCCAGGTCCAACAAAAATTTCCAGCCCAAAGTCAGTTTAAAACCCTCCCTTCAGAAGCTTAAACTAGCCCAAAATATATATCTGTCACACATTTGAAGCAAATAGCAAAACTATTAGGGTACGACTTAGTATTTTGTTTATAAGGGATTTATTATCAGTCCATTAAACCTTTTTCTTTTTCCCAGTCCTTGCAATATCGCTTCCCATATTCTCACTCTCTCTCTCTCTCTCTCTCTCTCTCTCTCTCTCTCTCTCTCTCTCTCTCTCTCTCTCTCCCCTCTCCCTCCCACCTTTTCAGGCTATGTTTCCTTATATTGTTATGTTCTCTTCGTTGTGATTGTTGTATTCAAACTTCCTTAGTGTCGACTTTATGCACATTTGCCCAAGGTGTTGAAGTAATATCCTAGGCAACACCCACTTTTTTGTTGTTTTTTTGGCGGCTGCGATAATTTTTTTAAGTAGCCCAAAAAAACGCACCCTGCCACCCTTGAATTTTCACCCGCAACTGGATTTTCAAACAAGTCCAATGTGGTGTGAAAACTGCGAACCTGGCAACTCTGGTGTGTGCTCTCTTCGTGCCTCTCAGTTGGAGGCCCGCCCTTCTCTTCTGATTGGTGCATCAACTGGTTCACTGTGGACCAATCGGTGGCCAAAAGGGGCAGTCTTTTCCTCTTAAAAGGAGGCCGAGTAGGAAGGGGGGGAGAGGGCAGAGGCTAGTGAGAAGCTCAGACTTGTGACATTGTGTGAGTGAGAGAAGTGAAGCGGGCTGAGACATTGTGTGTATGAGAGGCTTTTGAGAGCAGCTGTGTTTGTTGAGAGAAGAGAGCACTAGTTAAACTGTGTGCTATGTTGGTCCCGTATGAGCTGTGCTATTGTTTTTAGTTATGTATGTTATACTTCCTGTAGGTTTTCCCATTGTTTATGGAAGTAGCATTTGGGAGTTTTAGTGTGTTATGTTTTAGCTTTGTGTCCTAACACCTGTTTCTCCTTTATGGGCATTACTTTGGGTAGATAGCATGGGATCCTTTACATTACAGCACATAGGAAATGGTAGACACACTAGGTTAGGAGCAGGTGCTACCTTTTGAATTTTGGTTAGGTTACTTTTCCTAATAGTCAGATTAGTCTTTATGTTCCTTTCTTTTCTTTAGCACTGCTCATTCCCTTAGTAGTTGCTGTTAACCCTTATTGTATTGTCTATTTGTGTATATGTCTGTGTCACAACATAAACTTAGTAAAATAATCATTGATATTGGTAAAACACGTGTCTGTCATCATCTTACCCACTGCACACCTTTGTTACTGTCCCCCTTTAACCTAGATGCTTACCACCATAAGGGGGACATGTAACAATTTATGACAAGGAGTGCAACAAAAAATGGCCGAACCACTTATGATTGACATGAAAGAAAAGTAACATGTAGTAATTGTTTTTTTTGTGATCTGAGAATGAGTCTAGTGCTGATATTTATCAGAGACTATGTGCACAGTGCAGGGGAAAGTGTTTTGTCCTGATGAAGGGTGTATGAATGAATATAGAAGTTCAAGGTAGGTCACACAAGCATCAGCCATAAAGAAGGAGCCAGTCCACATCAATGACTAATGACAACATTGAGCATCAACTCGTTTTACTCAATAGATGAGTGGTCAGTTGCATATCAGCATCAGCTCTGCATATACTGTATAATAATCCACCACAGACACAGGTTTAAGTTTGAGAGAGATGGGAACTGAGCTCAGATGCATTTGGATATCTACAAACAATGATTTGGGCCAATACTCAAAGGCTGATGTGTTGTTGCGCACAACTGCCCATACTCAACAGTATGGTTTTGAGCTGTTAAAGTCTTCCTATAGCCATGATCTTGCCCTATGCAACTATCACCTGTACGGTCCCCTGAAAAAAGCCATAAGAAGACAAAAATTCACATCTGCTTGCAGCTTAGCCAAAAAACATGTTTTAATGAGGGAATACGAAAGCTTGTTGATAGATGGAGAAAGTGTATTGAACAGAAGAGATTATGTCCAAAAATGTATATTTCTCTTTTCTGAAACCTGATTAACTGATCATTTGTCCACATACTGCCAAGGACCAAGAGTAATGTCAGAACTCAACCTGAATTAAGCCATATCTCAGGAACAAAACAGTTGGTTGGCTATAGTTAGGCCAGTTTTTGCCCAAATAGAAATAGACTTCAAACATTTCATATGGTAGGTTGTATTTGAGCCACACATGGCCCAGAGTACAAATGCCATGGAAAATCTTAAACATGAATGCTACAGTTGGGCCCATAATACATGTGTAATTGCCATAAATGATAAGTGCCTTAATTGGGCCAAATTGGGGCCAGAATTAAATGCTGATTGTAAATTACATACTTAATGAAGCCTTCCACCCAAACATTGGCTCTTTTGAGTTTCTTTTATTGGCAAGAGAGAAATCAATCAACAAGAATACGCCAACTAACTGAGATTAACATCTGATTACATTAATTAAGCCACAGTATTGTGAATGTATAGAGAAATTAAATGAGTTCTGAGGCTTAATTGAATGCATTCATTTACAGATTATGAAATTGTGCTGGTGGGAGATAAAGCTATATTGGTTAAATAATTTGTGCACATTTCACTTTCAGTTCTATATGAAACAGCCTTGTGGCTCTGACCTCCTGACCTTTGAAGGATCCTCCATTCCTCCCGACTCAGGAAATTGTCTGTTTTAGAAAGCAGACCACGCACAGAGAGTATCAGATGGTCGAAATTGAACTTTGATGGCTGGGAACTTGTTTGGACTTCTATTAAATAACACAGACGCCTGCAACCTTCAGTCTGGCATGAGATTTCAGCTTTAATTTCCTTTATGTTGACACTCCAGTATGGCTATATCTTATTGTGAGACGTTGCCACAGTCTATCAGCAAACATTCATAACCTCAGGTGTACAGACTTATTGGAAATTTGCTCTGAATGCCATATTATATGGAGAGAGACCGGACCAGCCAGGAGTTTACTGAGCACGGATACAAGCACCGGCTTTCCCTCAATGCAAGAAATTAGAGCAGTCAAAATCGCTAAAGAGCTGAAATAAGAGGCGAGAAACAGAGCTGCGTTGGTGACCAGCAGCTGAGAACAACAACCAGTGCCTCTGGGAATGAGAGACAGAGACAGAAATGAGAATACACCAGCATTCATATGAGTTTCACAGCAGGGACACGCTTATGAGAAGAAAAAAAGATCATTTTTCATCCCATTACAGCCCCGGCCACATTCGCCCGTCTTCACGTCATGATCAATAGCCGAGTATATAACGTCTGTTAGTGGCCGGACCTAATAACAAGACTTGAGCGCTGCCAAATTCTCATTTTGTTTGGCTTTGAGGAATAACAAGGTTGTTAGTCGCAAAAGGTTACATTGATTAATATCTCTGTTTCTCCAGTTCACAGATGAGTAATTCTCTGCAGGAATGCACTTTAACCACAGAATTGATTAGGAAAGAATGAGAATCAAAGAAGCAAACATTTCTTTTTCTACACTAAAGGTAGACAGCAACGAGGTCGAATGCACTCACTCACCTTCCAATCAGCTTTGCAGCAGGGTGATGGTGCATTCTCAGTTTTCTACATGAGTAGTGGGCTATAAAGATGATAACGTCCATCAGACTGGCTTCAGTTAAAGTACACAAGTACTATAAGCTCTTAAGTAGACAATGACTGAACTTACAGTTCAGTTAAAGGCTAAATTTAGTGTAAACCCACATATACTGTTTTAGACTACATGACCAATGTCCAAAGAAAAATAATATAATTTTTTTTCAGTAAAATGTGAGTTGTATAATTGAGGTATTTTATATTGTGTTAACAGTTCATGAGTAAAGACATTGTTACATTGTGTTAATATTTCATAATTTTTTTTCTATAGGCATGTTTGTAAAAGAGAATTAGCACATTCCTTTTGGGCAATAAAAAATTATGGCTAACATAAAAAGTCTGCTTTGTGGAATACTTGCCTAGTCAAACTGCTATTAGTTGATTGAAGTGGAAAAAGGAAACAAACGCTAATGTTTTCTGCACATATGAGTGCAGTTTGCATTTATTTTCAGGATTAAACACACTGGAATTTATAAAACATAGAGTACTAAATGTGCCATAACTTCTCCCCAGGCCACTTTTGACATTTTATTGTTCTCTGAGTAAACAAAGAGTAGGTTTTGTTGGCATCTATTAACCTTATAAAGCCAGGTGTGTCATATTTGAAAAAGTTGGGACACTAAACAAATAGTGAATAAAAACTGAATGCAATGATGTGGAGATGGCAAATGTCAATATTTTATTCGTAATAGAACATAGA
>BRDA01081706.1:0-12577 GCA_036984385.1 Crenuchus spilurus | reverse complement strand
TTGTGGGCTTAATTCAGCGAAACACTGACGAGGAAAGGTGCCTACCTGATGACCCCTGTGAAGAGCTAGTAATGCAGTGGGTGGTTTGGGTACTCATGTGATGGGCTCAATAAGTAACCGTAGACGTTAAGGGTAAATGGTTGCTGATCGGCTCATAAACGGCCACAGCAACCATAGGGTGTAGCTGTAGGATTGAAACAATAGGATTGTGTGGCTGCTGGTAGAAAGAGAGGGGTGGGCCCTATGTGAAGCTCTAATGGTTTGGCATAAGATATTTTACATCTTATCTTGTGTATGATTCTAATAATAAATGGTCATTAATTCTTTACATTATAGAAAGGTTGTAGGTCCAGGGGTGCACTGATGTAGGGATTTCTAGTGAACTGAGATGCTGGGGTTGTCATACCGCTGGTCACGCGATCACTCAGGTTTGTTGACGGTGAGCAGAGGGATGCCAGTGTCTCGGGGAGCTCCCATGCCTGTTTACTTTCTGGCTCTCTCCTTTTAGGTAGGCTGTTCTAGATAGTTCTGCCGGAGTCAATAGCCACACTCTGTTATGTCTCATAATCCCCCTGCTCTATAAATCCAAATGGAACTAATTCCATTTTTGTCTTTTCCGAGTGAGTGATTGCCCATCAACAACCAACTACTGTGGCCTGCTCCAGATGCCCTACTCTACTGCCCACATTGGGGTTCATATGGACTTTCTGGCCGTTATCATTGCTACCGCTGTCATCATCATCATCCCTGTCCCACTACTGTCACCATATCAGTTCACTTGAACATTACAACAAGATCATATGATTCATATGATGATCCTAAGTCTATCAGTGGAGCATCTTGGAGACAGAAATCTGTCACTGAACATGCTCCTCTGTTTCACAAGTACTGCATGTAGTGGGTGTTTATTATTGTCTAGTATTGAGTGCAGTCCTTGTTTAGAGTCCTGATGTCTATATGGCTTAGTTTTTCTCTATTTGTATTCATTGTCTGAACTCAAATGATACAATAACACCAAAAGTAAAAAAAAAATGTGACAAATCGTAATCGCTTCAGAATACAGAACAAAAATGAAAGATAAAAAGAGATCAATAATTAAATGCAAACAACTGAAGTAACAGTTTAGTGAAAATTTGGAAATGTGTTTAATAATTATTAAACAAATGCCCAGGTTAGTACAACCTCATCACAACCTTACTTAAAACATAAGTAAATATAACTACTTACTGGGGGTAATATACAGTGAATGTATTATAGGACAAATCTTGGCCCCTAAAGAAGCTGAATAGTGTTAAATTCAGTGTGGTAAACGCTCTCATTTTAACTGTTTTGTTTTTCCACAGCACGTGCAGCCCTTCTCACTCAGTAAATTGGACCTAATTCTCCCTTGTTCCTGCTATGGCAATCCTTTTTGCTGTGGTGGCTCGTGGAACTACCATACTAGCCAAACATGCCTGGTGTGGTGGAAACTTTCTTGAAGTGACTGAGCAGATTCTGGCTAAGATACCATCTGAAAACAACAAACTCACCTACTCCCATGGAAGGTAGGAAATAAACCCACCAGAACTGTTTTTATTTAGTAGTTGATGTGATAAAAGTGTAACCTGATATGTGAAGACATTTTTAAGATGAATAATATGACAAGTTATGCAGGATTAATTATACTTTCTTAAGTGCTAATGGCATCCACAGTATGCTCAGTATCAATCACCATAATATATTATTGGATAAAATCTCATTTATAGAAATTGTTCTTTTAAGAATCATTATTTCAGATGTTCTCCTAGGGATCCAGATGTGGTTGTTGTATGTTATCTCTCAAAATAAACAATATGGCACCATTTTTCATCATGATGTGTTTGCCTGACATTGTTAATTTGTAGTAGATGCAAACCACATTGAAAGTCCATTGTAATCAAGTCCTCAACAATAGTTGATAAAATGTTTATTTATCATGACACTGATAAGATATTGTCATACTGTAAAGGATTTTCCCTGGGCTTCTTTCCTTTGATTTGTTAATTCCAGTGATCAGCTGTGAATGTCAGCAGCTGATACTGGTTGGTCACTGTCTCTTTATGCCTGCACAGTCCTGACTTCTGCTGAGTCTCTTTACAGAGACTCTCTCTGGTAACTCTTTACAGAAGTTTGCCCTGCCTTTACAACAAAGAAAGATACAAAAGCCATACTTTCTAGAGTTCCATCCAAGAGGCCGAGACACTTTCTGCGCTCTTCTTAAGTGTGTATAATTCCTGTAATCCGGGCCTCCCTAGCAGGGTTAACACAGTTGGAAGTTGATTGGACCTGTTTAATTATTGCGCTAACAATAAATAAGGACACTTTCAGAGGAGTCACTTTTTAATAGCCATTCCTGGACTTGGAAATCTCTACCTTTTAACTTATATGTATCATGTGTTCTCTCATCGTTCCATTGTTGAAGAATGGGCACTTTGATTTTTGGGACACCTGAGATATGTACCCCATTGAAACAGGTAGTCAGAGATCACTGCTTTAAATATACTAGACATGACTTTACAAAGCTTTTCTGTGAGATTATGCTAAGTTTAATTTATTATAACCATTTGTACTGAACCAGAGGTGCTAATAGTTGTGAAGGATGTTAGCATTGCAGTTTTGTGACCTATCTTTATCTCAAATTTCTCTAAAGTGTATTTGAGCTAACTGTTGATATTACTATTATTGATTTCAGCTATCTTTTCCACTACATCTGTCATGACAGAATCATCTATCTGTGCATAACAGATGATGTAAGTATTATATGTCGTACTTCCTGACTAATTTGTTTTCATTGATTCTTTGTTGTGGCATTAAAGGGCCCATATACCATGTCCTTGTTTGTATTTTATTTATTTCCCTAATGTTTACCTTTAACAGTTCTTTGGTTTAAGCACCAAAATTAGTTGTAGTTCACTTTACATGACCATTTCTTTACCTTTAAGCATGATATTTGTTAATTATCTCTGTTCTGTTTGGCTGCCATGTGAATAAGTCTGTGCCTGTGCCAAACAGCAGTTCATACTGAAACACTCAGTATAATTCAATATAGACTAGGGCTGCGGCTATCGATTAGTAATCAAGTAATCCACTGAAAATTCCTTTAGTTAATCAAGTATTTGGATAAAACATTTTTTCTGGGTTAAAGAGTCATTATAAATACACAAAAGAAAATAAGATATTTTACTTAATAATGAATGACTAATTGGTTTCTTTTTTGTTAGGTAAGTTATTTCTTAAATTATTTCTTAACAATTTAATAATTTCAACATATCAAATTAATTATTATATTCATTTAAAACTGTTCTATATGTGCCGTAAATCAGGCAAGGTTCCCTGAGAACTTCAGGCACTGAACAGAATCTTGAAGTTACTTGCAAATCCAAAGTCAGAAAGCAGTCTTGTCTTTTTTCCAATCACATTTACACCAAAGGATCTGGAAAACAGAACTTTACTTTTTGATACAGGACCGTGCACAGTCCAATTACTTTTTTTCATATTGGCCATTAGCGCGTACTTGACAACTAGTCCACTAATTGGGAAGCTAATATATATGTCGCATTAACTCGCCTCAACATGCCTTTTCCAATCATTTAGCCCGCCGTGGGCAATGCTGAAATCACTATTGAATACAGTATAGCGGGCAAGACGTTCGTTGTTTTTCACTTTTATTAAACATGGGTATACGTTCAAGTAGTCAGAGGTGAAATTAGTTTTGTATTTTGTTTTTGGAAGGCCTTCCTTCTCTCTCACTTGAACGCGTTCTGAAAAAAAAAAAACACTGCCCGCCCCTACTAAACAATGATTGGCTGACTGTCAGACTCTATGCAGAGATCAGGCCAATCAGAAGACCTCCCTGTTTTGCATGTGCTTCATGAATATGCACAGCGGAGCGCGTTACCACATTAAGTCCGGCCTTCCTCTCACTCTCCCGCTCTGTCCAGAGTTGCCAGGTTCGCGGTTTTCACGCCAAATTGGGCTTGTTTGAAAATCCAGTCGCGGGTGAAAATTCAAGGGTGGCGGGATGCGGTTTTTTTTGGGCTACTTTTAAAATTTACCGCGGCTGCCAAAAAACAACAAAAAAGTGGGTGTTGCCTTGGATGATACTTGAACACGGCAGGCAAATGTGTACAAATCATTCACACAAAGCAATCCAGACTGTTCTCCTCAGTAGTTCCCAGATGGTGGAACAAGCTGCCTACCGCCACTAGAGCAGAGGTGTCCCTCACTGGGTTCAAGAAACTCCTAAAATCCGAGCTCTTCAAAGAGCACCTGCTCTAGTGATCCCAAATACTCCCCATGAGTACTGATATGCACTCACCATTCGATATCGAAATGTTAATTCTAGTATACTAGTACTAGTAAATACTAGTACAACTCTAGTGTTTTTCGCATTTGTACTTTCCCACTGTTGTAAGTCGCTTTGGATAAAAGCGTCTGCTAAATGCATTGTAATGTAATGTAATGCAAGGACTGGGAAAAAGAAAAAGTTTTGATAGAATGGATTAAAAGTGTTCCTAATGACAAGAAAAAGGCATATTGCAACTGCAAATGTGAAATGAAAAAGTTTTTTTTAATTAGTTTTTTTGCTAATTGTTATTATTAAATGTTCTTGACTGGATATAAAACTGTTATAAAAGAACTAATAAACACTGATGTTACCATATTATTAATGACTGTTGATAAACAAAATACTAAGTCGTACACTCATAGTTGTTTTGCTATTTGCTTCAAACGTGTGACAGACATACTTTGGGCTAGTTTAAGCTTCTGAAGGGAGGGTTTTAGACTGACTTTGTTGGACCTGGCAACCCTGTCTCTGTCACACACGCGATTGGCCAAAAAGTCTGTCGTCTGTGTGCGCGTTTGTGTGGCTCTTGACCGCTCGTTCTAGATTCTGTGAGATTTTATCTGACTTGAAGGGCGTGAGGGTGCTGCTATGTATACCATATAATATGCAGAGACATTGGGTGTCTGAAATAATTTGCATTTCGCCTGAGAAAAGACCCGGGGATATTTTAAAAAGACCCAAAGCGGTAGGCCCGTAGCTAGAGCCTAGACACGTCTCTAATGACCGGTTGCTCCTCCTTCTTCCTTTTCATGGGTGACGTAAGCGCGGTGTGCCACATTAAAAGTAGTCTGTGTGACACTGTTTTGAGCGATTACTCGAGGCAGAGAAAGTTTCTCGGTAATTTTATGTCATCGAGTAACTGAAATTACTCGAGGAATCATTTAACCCCTAGTATAGATTGAACATGCAGATGTATGTAAATGTGGTTGTTTAAGACAATCGATGAATTTACAACTACCTGTTTTTGCGTATGGGCCCTTTAAATCATCATTAAACGGTCAGTGAAACATTGAATAAGTCTGATGCATCAGTGAGAGTGAGTGCTCTGAATTTCTCTGCAGGACTTTGAGAGGTCACGTGCATTTAACTTCCTGAATGAGGTGAAGAAACGTTTCCAGACCACCTATGGTTCTCGGGCTCAGACAGCCTTGCCCTATGCGATGAACAGTGAATTTTCCAGTACTCTCGCTGCACAAATGGTGAGTTTCTATTTCATTTTGTACCTCAAGCTTCCTGCCTGTGTGCCCATCACAGCTACATAGGAAATATTTGGCAAGTTTTTATACACTTGCTTTCCATACAAACGGTTTGCCCAGGTAAATTATCAGGGGTGAAGCAGGATTTCAGTGGAACAGAATCAGCACAAAAAGACAACTCTCACTAGTGCAAGATAGTCTCTGTTACATACGTCTTTCACAATAATAAAAAACTTTAAAATGTAAGAAAATCCTCAATGTAATACAAGAGCTGGTTTTTGGCTCAGTCCCTTAAAGCCTTTTGCAAAAACTTTATATTTCACAATTTAATATGTTTTATTATGCACATATTAGAGTAAAATACGGGGAGAAAACAATATCAACAGCATGCAAACATGAAACAGAAATAACTACATTATGAGCAGTAAAACAATTTCGGAGGCTATTGGTGCTTAGGAACATTTCTTACAGTTTAAATTATTATTTTTAGTTATTGGCCTCTGAAGCGGTCATAAAATATTTTTTTTAATCAATCCTGACCTAGCCATGATTTTTTTCATTGTAAATCATAGCTGCTGATTTTCAATACAGAAATTGTGATGGCATGGATAAGTGTGGTCAAATCAGTAATTCAGAAAATTTGTTTTTGGTTTTTGGGAGTGTTTGTTTCATATGTCGCACGCCATCATCGCTTCGCAATGGTAGCCTGCACAGGTGAGTCACTTCTCTCCAGTGCCCTCTGTGTCTCGTTGCTTGTAGCAGGCCAACACCTGATAATCCAGTCCATGTCTTGATGTTACACTTCTCAACACCCACCATGTCTCTCGCAGTGTGTACCACGGACATTTTTATCCTGGGCAACATCCAAGCCAGTATGGCATTAATACTATGGGATAAATAGACTGACTATGCATCCCAATCTCTTGTTAGCCCTGCAGTCGACTCGACATTGTGCCAAGTTGCCCCTAGCATACACCTCATCGTGGAAAATCAATATCCAGTGTTATTAGCAGCTAAGCACCATAACACCAAAAGTTGTAAGAACTGTGCTGCAGCCAACAATTCAAGTTCCTGTTGGATGGGGGTGTGATCGCTCTTTATCTGGAACCTCCTCCTCAACCATATCATCACCCTACCAGGAGCACAGCTCCTGATGGTATCACTGTTAGATTCATAGGAACTTTCAAGTTTCTGGACCACTGCAAGGTAGCAATCTCTTGAGAAGGTGTTTGATTCCGTTTCAGTTAAGAATTTTGACTACAAAAGCTTTCAATGTGACATAATGAATTGTTTACAATAGTTATACGTTATTTCACATAAATGACCTCATATTGCAGCTACAGTTTTATGATTTTAGGACATGTTTTACATTTCAGGGCCTAGGCACACTTGGAAAAAGGGGATCAGGAAAGTAGGTATTAAATGAGAAGTGGGTCACTGGAGCTTTAGGATTAACAGGCCTATTTTCTCTCAGGACGAAATGTCTGTTAGGGTAGTGAGATCTCATGATTTGAGCATGAGGGGGTTGTTACTTATTAAGCCACAAGTTTCAGTTTTGACTCTGGGCTTCAGAGTGCCATGGGTGTGACTGAACCAAGCGTGACAGTAAATGAACTTTGAATGAATGAATGAATGAACTTTGAATTTGTTTGTCAAACAAAACATAAACAAGGATAATAACAATATATTTTATTCAAATGCACCTTTCTCTAATATACAGTATAAACTGTATAGAATAAAAGTTAATAAACACAGGTTTATAAAATACCAATGAACAGTACACAGACAACATAAGAAAGATGAAAAATTAGAAATGTAAGAGAAAGTAATATTTTCCTGTGGAAAACAAGGGGGCAGGTAGCAGGGTGAATTAGATCTGGTTTCTGGAAAGGATGTATTGTGGGCAGTAAATCCTGTGCACTGGTTTTATTTTCTTTATAGTCAGTGATAGTGCTGTGTATTGGTCAGAACCTGGTGATATGATACATAACAGGATACAGGAGTTATGACTCCATATTCAGATACAGTAAGTAAGCTGATATTTAGTAATATTTGTATATAATTTAGGAAAACTGTCAAATGTGCATTCTGTTTAAGTTGGAGATAGAAAACACATCCATTTAGCAGTGGGGTTTTAAACACAACACTACATGATTTGACAAGGACATTTATTTGTTGCACCCTTATGTAAATGTATTATTTAAAATTAATTGTGAGATTCCAAGGCAAAATCAGTCTTTTGAATTGTTTCCTAAATATTCCTGTTCTGATTCAATTGTTTTGAGGTCAGGGATCTACATCCCAGGTGTTTGCATAATATAAATGAATCCTTCAATATCACAACAGAAACATCACTCGGATCCAAGAGGCTCGGATCGGTTGACAGAAACACAGATGCAAGTGGATGACCTTAAAGGCATTATGGTCCGGAACATTGGTAAGAGTTCTCAACTCAACCTCAGTAGAGTTTGACATTTGAATATTTCCTGAGTGTGTTATGTGTGAATGTTGTTCTCTTTGCAGATCTTGTTGCACAGAGAGGGGAGAAGCTGGAACTTCTCATCGACAAAACAGAGAACTTGGTGGATTCGGTGAGTTTCTCATAAATCACTTTTGCAAATGACATTGTGGTACATCTCAACAGCTATCTCATTGCTCTTTTTCTTTCATCTGTAACCAAATAGTCAGTCACATTCAAAACAACGAGCCGCAACCTCGCCCGTGCCATGTGTATGAAGAACCTGAAATTAACACTCATCGTTGTACTTGTAGCACTTGTAAGTAAAACTTAAGGGTTTATGGTTGTAATCTAACGACTTTGCTAGGTAGCTTTGCAATGTATTTAAAAAAAATGTAGTTTGATAGCCAGTAGTGTTTCACACCAGTATATAAAGAGCCAACTGCTCAAATATGAAGATCTTTTTTTTCTTGTTCTTTCTAGGTGGTTCTATACATCATAGTGTCTGCAGCCTGCGGAGGCCTGTCCTGGCCCAGTTGTCGGAAGAAATAGGCAGGGAATCTGGAGCTGAGCTTCAGGTGGAACCCTCATTTTACAGGGAAACAAACCACTCTGTTAAAACCATCACACCACTTGAACTCACCCATCCCTTTATGAGGAGTTCCTGACCTGCCCTCTGTCCAGCCACCCCCTCTGACCCAAGAGCCTCCAATTGGTGACTTTTGTAGCCTTACAGACAGAGGAGATCCTGGATGTCATTTTCATGTACTCCATCCTGACAAGATTCTTCTGCAATTCAGTTCTGTTCCTGGGACATTGTAGACCTAAACATGATTCTGATGTAGTGGATTTTAAGACTGCATGATCTGGATGAAATGCCACATTGCAATTCTTTTTGCCACATATTGAGATTGTGATATTACTATAAAAATGGTGGACTCTTCATGTGCCATAGTTAAAGAATGGCCTTATTTTTGAACAAAATATGTTTGTTGGATGCTTTGATCCATCCAAACACCAAAAGATCACGTGATTGGTCAGGGAGATCACAATAAAACATTCAGTGATTACATATTGTAGACCTCTGCAGTATCAGACTATCACAATAAAAATTAGCAGACAATTTATTGTGCAGCCTTATAGATTTTCATTTCTATATATTTCTGATCATGTTAATGATCAGTTATGCTTTAATTAAATAAATCTATAAGAAAATACTAGAATGTGATACATATAGATAAAAACATGATATCCATGTGTAAGGCACATTTATGTATTCATTTTACACAAAATGAACACTTTCAAGTGAGGTGGTTGTTTGTATACACTAGTAAGATTACTGTTATTATTTTGTGTTTGGTAACTCAATAGAGTATCCAGATTTACCCAGTTGTCTTAAAGTGAACAGATAACTTATATAAAAATTTCCACAGTCACTGAAATACAATTTGCTTGAGTGATATAAATTGTAATATGTAAAAAAAAAATCCAAATTAATCAATCTGTGTGCATCAATGAATGTGTGAAGCTGATGTTGATGAGATAAAAAATTCTCCCTTACATTCTTAGTGTAGAAATGCCCAACACCCTGTCCAGAATGTGAATGGCCAATAATTGGAGCCTTCTTGCATTTACATGAGCAGAAGCACCTAAAAACATTCACACAAACTGTTTGCTTAATGTTAGTGTGTGTAGAAGTCCTTACATGTTGAGATACCACATTTAGTAGCATTTGGCCAAGTTCTTGTTTTGGTGTAAATAGAAATGTCATATTCTTTATAGACTTTTATTGTCTATAGTGATGGTGGATATATTGTAATGGATATTAATGATTGGACGGACGTGAGTTTGCAAAAAGATCTTTTAGATCTAGCAAGTCTTTTGACCTTTGAATGGTTGTGCTAGCACAAGGGTGTCCAATTGTCCTGGAGATCTACCACCCAGCACACCTGAAGTTGATATTTAGATGATCCTAAAAGCCTTCATTACCTGAATGAGGTGTGTTAAATTAAGGTTGGAGCTTACACTGCAGGGTGGAAGATCTCCAGGCCAGGATTGGGCATGTGCTCTTGCCATTAATGGAAGTATTCACCAAAAAATATATAATTTGCACAATTTCCCCATTGTAACACATGTAACGGATCAGCTAAGACATGATTGGGGTTAGAAGTTTGCTTCTATAGTTGTACACTAGAGCTAGAAAACTAATGTACTTCAAACACCAAACATATCCTGGCTGACTGGCAGAAATTGTGTGAATTAGATTTGTTGAACCATTTCTAACTTAAGACGGTCTTGCTTTTCTGGAAACTCAAATCTTACCCATAGATGATATATATAGCCTTCCCTTACTAATAGAATCAACATATAATTAATTAATTCCACTGCACTTCATAAAGCTTTCAGCTTAGATAACAGTATGCTTTGCTAATGTTCCACGGTGTACCTGCCTTGACTCATATTGAGCTCAACTGCAGATGCAGGTGTACCGTATCGAGATTAGTATTGCAGGATAGGCATAAGGCATGACTGGTATGCACTAGTGAGTGATCTAAAGGAGGTGCTCCATCTCCCTGGTTGATTTTTACATATTTGTCTGTTACATTAATTACTTTTTTTTTTTTTTTTTTTTTACAATGCACTTTTTACATATGTTTGCTTCCTGCCATAATGTTGTCAGTAATGATGTAATTATTTAATTATTGCTCAGATTTATGAAAATAAAGAGTCATATTAAATCTTCAACACTGTTTATTGTGTCTGAATGAAGACTGGACTGTAAAGTACATGCTGAAATAAGCTACGAATGCTGTATTCAGAATGAAAAGCCATATTTTGACCTCACCAGTAATTATGAATGTGAATGATTACTATCACTGTTACATTTTGATCTGTATCTCAAATAAGCGTGTACTACAGTGCTAGTTCCAAATTTTTTCTTTCTTTTTAATTTTTTTTCCTCAAAAAGGTTTGACATCTTATATTTTGTTTAAGATATAACAAATACAGCTATATGCAAAAGTTTGTGCACTTTATTATTAAGTGTAAATAAGTGAACAATCAGATAGTTTAGCATATTTTTAAAACTTGCTCTACTTACTGAATTTAAAAATTTGGAACACACAATGTAAAAACTGGCGCATTTTTTGTGTCAAGGTTACAAATATATGTTGTTTTATTTTTACAGTGTGTTTATTTAAAAAATGTTCATAGTAGAGGTATGAGCTTATTTTATGAAGCATGTGAATTTATTTTCTCCTAGAAAACCACAACATTTATTTATTTGACCAAGGGTGTACTCTTTCATTCAATTGTATATCATACTGTATCTGGCTCAAAAATAAGTAATACAGTCTCTGTAATCCTATTGGCTATAAAACACATCAGAGCAATGCAGACCCGGCGGCATGGGCGGGCATTGGGGGACAGTGCCCCCCCACAGAGTCAACTGTGCCCCCCCTGACTGGACTGGAAGCTGTTTATATGTTTTGTTTTTTGTTTTTACCTCGGAGTGGCCATCTTTCTATTTTTTCTATCTCGATTTGTCAGTCATACAATTCAACCAATCAGTGAAGGCAAGGCAACATTCTAGCCAATTCCACTTAGAGGGGGGCGGGTCACTGACTTTAATGTTCATATTAGAGAAACAACTACGCTCACTGTTGTTCATGTGGCATGGATATTCGAACTTATTTCCAAACAAATAAGAGGACAACAAGTGACACCAGTGTAAACGAGAGCGGACAGGAAGGAGCACCATGCATTTCAGTTGGAAACGTAAGCACTGAAGTTAACACTGGAGTGAACATTCATGCTAGGAGGGTTAGCTACAGCAGCTAGGGAGCACAAGGAGCAGAACCAAGCAGTGCGAGTGACGACGTCAACAATACCAACACTGAAGTCACACATTACACAAACGCCGCCTGCCACTCTACTAAAAGTGAAGTAAACTCCTTTATGAAAAGTAAACTTTTTTTTTTATGCCCCCCACCCCTCCTCCATCCCACACACAAACTTGGGTTTCTTGCAGGCAGAAGTGTAACACTACTTTGTTCTGCTCCTTAGCTGTTGTAGTTAACCCTCCTAGTATGAATGTTTACTTCAGTCATTGTTCAACCTGACATCAGTAATTATGTTTATCACTGCATGTGTTTATGCTTATGTTTGACTTCTAATTTAATTGAATGAACACAGTACTGCACTATTGTTTTTTTTTTTTTTTTGTTAGATTTTGGGATTTTATTGAACGTTTCTCAGCACTGTAGTAGGAGTGGTCACAGAGCTGCTGTTCAACTTGAAGCAAATAAAATGTTTGTTCAAAAAATGTGCCCCCCTGAAAAAAATACAATGCCCCCCCTTTAAATTGTTTCTGCAGCCGGTGTTCTGTCGAGTTATGCTACCTTGTCAAAGCGTGCTACCCTAGTGTGTATTTAACTGTAAAAATACAAAAGAAGCACCATATTAGAAGTGTATGTATTATATTTGGATAGCATAAATCACTGTATCATGATAAAGTTATGGCAATGTGAGGTCATTACAAACTGCTTTTTTAAAACT
>BRDA01081692.1:0-16567 GCA_036984385.1 Crenuchus spilurus | reverse complement strand
TATATATATATATATATATATATATATATTTGAATAAACACATTATAGAGCGGCTAATCAGAATAGAGGTCATTTACATTTATCAATCTTAAAAGCACAATAACAAAAACAGCCTATTTGCTGTTATTATTATTATTATTGTTATTGTTATTATTGTTGTTATTATTGTTATTATTATTATTATTATTGTTGTTATTGTTATTATTATTATTATTATTATTATTATTATTATTGTTGTTGTTATTGTTATTATTATTATTGTTGTTATTGTTGTTGTTGTTATTGTTGTTGTTATTATTATTATTATTATTATACATTTTTAATAATGACTGTATTTGGTACACATGTAAAACAATCAAATGTCAAAAATGTTAAATATTTCTAGAATGTGTTCTTTAAAGTGTCTAAGAGATGGTAGGAGATTAAAAAAGAAGGTTTTGTCTTAAGGTCAATGCAGTTCAGGATATCAGCTATATGGTGGTGCAGGTCAGGCTCTTAAGCATGGCAGGCGGTTGGAAGTGCATTTGCTATTGCTGCTCTGGGGCCAACAATAAAAGTGGAGCGGCTCTATTTTGAGCAGTGGGGCACTTTTATAAGGTGAAGGTTTACAAACAGATCAGAATACTCCCTCTGTCCACTGTTCCTGACCACTGGCCTCCTGACTGAGTGCCCATATAATCGCTGCAGACACAGGTCAGCACCCTGACCTCTGATAGTGAGAGTAGCCACACCACTCTCTGTGTATGTTTCTCTTTCTCGGCCTCGGTATCTTTCTCCCACTTTGTCCAGCTCTGTGACTATGAGATGGACACCAATCACAGGTTGTAGACACTTCAGCCTGCTCTCAACATCACAGATCCGAGTGGAACACATACTGACCACATCTTATGGTTCATTACTCCTAATCCCACATGGCCTCTGCTCAATTCTAGACCACCTCTGCAACACAGAAAGACTTTTCTGCCGAGGAGAAGAATGTACAGGGGCAGAAATCACTTCGAAGAAGCCTGAGACACTCCTGAAAGGGATCTGAAGGGAATAAGCCCTGCTTTTATCTCAGTAGGGCTGGGATGGATTTACAGAAGGACAAGAAAGGGAACTGTAACCAAATAGTCCTGTCTAGTTTCACTGGCATGTGTTGAAGCTGGGCTTAATGGTCTTAAATCTTTATTTATTGTGCTGTAGAAGTGGAGATTATTTATAATTATTATTATTTAAAATGTCATTAATTGAAGTCAGACTTCTCCAGCAAGCTTTTAATTTAATAAAATGTGTTAATCAGCATCCTCTGAGTTGTCAGCTGGGCATAAGAATGTGTGCAGGAGAGATAGACAGAGACACAGAGACTGAGTATAAATGGGTCAGTACATTCATAACAATGCAGCTGTCAGTGGCACACAGGACACCACCACCTCCCAAGACATGCACCTGCCTCACAATGCTTCCCAAAACACAGCTCTCCCCTCCAGCATGTCTTAAGATCCATCCTAACAGCGCAGCACTACCTCACCTGTCCACCGGAGGTCACACTCACCAGAATTCTGACTGGTCACATGGCTGCACAGATCATTCACACCTGCACTCACTCTAGTCTCATCAGCAGCTCCACACACACACACACACACACACACACACACACACATTGTGGAGCATTGTCAGCACTACTCAACACTACTCAGCCACATTCTCTTAACAAGCCTCCCATGAGTCTGGACCTCCAGTAAATACTGTTTTGTTTCAAGGATTCTAAGTTTGCCTGGATTTAAAGACTCTTAAGTAAGATTCTCTTAGTTTCATTTTGTTAGATTCATTAGATTCATGTGTTTTGTTTCAGTGCTGTCCAAATTTTTGCCTATTAACACATTTGTACATTAATCCTACCTACTTTGTACTTGTCCCATCATTCACAGCAGTAATACCAATAGCTTCTAATGTTTTGTGGATTTCAATGTACTTTCAATGATTTCATTGCTTTTTGCTTATAATGCAGGTTATACATGTACAGGTAGTCCCCGGGTTACGTCGTCCCCGAGTTACGTTGTTTCGTGGTTACGACACATCTCCCATTTACTGTATAAAACCTTTTTTCGTGTTTGGTGTGCGCGGCGGAAGAATACACGGTTACGCGGCTGTTTCCTTTCATTATTAAACGTTATTATATGTTATATTATATTATATTATACGTTTTTTTGATAATTAGTGTGTTAGGATAGGATAAGTGCTTACAGTATGTTATTTATGTACAGTATTTACGTATGTTCCAACTTACACGAAATTCGGTTTACGTCACGAACGTAGGAACGAATCAACGTCGTAACCCGGGGACTACCTGTATATGTCTGCCAAAATAATAGCAATTACAACTAAACTATAACTGTACTCTGATTTTATTGAAAAAGATAAATCAGTAATATATCCATCCATCTACCCAATAACACGTATATCAGTTATATTAGCTGTTTACCATTAAAAGTTATAACTCTGCTATAACTAAAGTAAAATACTAGATAACTACAATAATTAATAACTAAACTAATAACTAAAATAGCATGCATGACTGCGCTATCGTAATAGAAGCTAACTGTTCTATAACTTGTATTAAGTGTAAATTAATATAATAATTTGAGAGACATTTTTCTTTGAGATGATTTCTTTACAATGGCACCGGTCCAAAAGAAAGCAGAAGGCAAGATGAATATCAGTTAGAATCCATCATTGTTTGGCCGTTCACTGACCTGTGCTACAGCCCACAGGGGGCTGGATATAACATGGCTGATCACCCTCACACACACACACACACACACACACACAATAGAACAAGGTCCCTCATATCCAGCCATCATATCATTCAGGTGACCACAATGAAAATAAGCAGCCATGTGTTTAAATCCTTCATCATTTTAAATGCATGAAAATGTGAATATAGTTCTGCACGTATTTTTCTTTAACTGTCTATTTACATGTTTATATTTATTTATTACAGCTTTCAGAGCACGAGCTTTGCAGATGACAAAGTGAACCCAACATTGGATTCAAGAGTGTTCTGTTGGCTAAACAGAATTAAAGGATGCAACTGTTCAGAACTGTCATTATGCATTATTAGTAGTAATAGTATGAGAACGGGGCCCATCTGTTACCAGGCACAATGCCTGTTATACACAACAATGTTCAAATATGTTGGACGCACAAAATGCAGAATTAGATTTTTTTCCACAGATTAAAAAAACAAACAAACAAAAAAACGCCTCAATATTGAAGAAAGTTTCTTGCAGATATACAACAATATATTATTACTGCTGACTATTGTGCTTTATATGTAATTTTACTACATATACATTTAAATGAATGTTGAGTCATTGATGTTTAATGCCATGCTTGCATGTGAATATAACTTAAATAAATGACTGCACACTTTGAATAAACTCATTTATGTGTGAGAAGCACAAAGGTTATCAACATGAGTGTCATCTTAAATATGTTATTGCTGATGTTGTACTATTGATATCATCCATCCATCCATTATCACACCTGCTTAATCCTTATCAGGGTCGTGGTTAGTCCCCTACCCCCTCACTGGGCGCAGGGCAGGGCATTACACTATTCAACTAAGCCCAGGACAGGGCGCCAGTCCATTGCTGGGTGCACACACGCACACATACATAGACATACACACACATGGACGGACAATTTAGAGTATCCAATCCACCTGACCTCCATGTTTTTGGACTGCGGGAGGAAATTGGTGACCCCGGAGGAAACCCACACGGACACGGGGAGAACATGGAAACTCCACTCAGATGGGGACTGGAACCCAAGACCTCAGCGCTGAGAGGCGAATGTGCTAACCACTAAACCACCATGCCACTATTGATATTATTATGGCATACTGGGCATACTAAAATATAAATGTGATATATTAGGTCATGTTGTACCAAACATGAAGCATCTTAATAAAAGGTTAAAGCTCAGTCTCAGAACTGTCCCATTTGTAGTGCTTTTAGTCACTCTCTGCATAGCTGCACCCTGCTGGTGTACAGTCAGATACTGTATTCAGTATATTCAGCCAAGACAGTGTTCAGAAACTGACCAGTGATGAATGATATAAGGTGGCTGATAAATTGTTACTATTACAGTCTATAATTGTGCACTTAAATAGTGGAGACATAAGGTAGGCAGAGAGTGGAAGTGAGAAGTGGGCGTTTCTATTAAAGTGGATATGGAGCATATGAAATGCTCACTGTAGGAACACTAAGATCAATCCTCCATGCATTGCTGCCCATGCCACCTATGGCAGGCTCAGAGGAGGCATGAGGCGTACAGGGGATTATCTAGCTCATATGATGTGTTTGGTGTGGTAAGCCCTCTCACTGGAGAGGTTTAAAGAACTGTAGAGCACTCACTGCATGCTACAGGGAGATACCATCCTCCTCTGTTAAAGCCAGCCAGCTGGACAGCACCGAGAGAGTGCTTCTGTTCACAAGTGTCCTCTATGAAGGGATACACAGGCAGGAACTGAGCAGACACAACTGCAATTTAAGTTGCACAGCAAGGACGAGTCCGCGTGCTGACACTACACTTTCACCACTGTGGTCCACAGAGGCTAAAATTCCATTTTTGGGGTGATACTATGGTCATAAATCCATGTCATGTGTTAATAGGAAAAAAAAGAAAGAAAGAAAGAAATATGTGGTTTGCACTGTACACTGTACACAGTCCAGTCCTACAACATTAAGTTGCTGTACTTTAGTATTTCAGCATCTTTAAGCAATGGGACAATCAGGTCAAATCAGGAGGGAATGAGTGATATATATATATATATAATGCATTGAAATACATTGTTAAAGATACAAATGTTATAATTTTCTCTATCTTTCAGACATCCACTGGTCACGACAACCTCGATGTGAAAAATGTACTCCCTCAGTGGAGTGACTATAAGACTAATGTATTAAAAAATGCCCACAGGACCATTACAGAGCAGATGTATTTTATGCACAGAGAATAACCCTGAAATCAAACCTATCCAACCAACAAGATCCTGTGAGCATCATCCTGTGGTCACTAATGAAGGACCAGATGATGACTAATACAAAACTGTGCAGCAAGATGAGTTACTGTCTCTGACCTTGCATCTACAATGTGGACCAAAAAGGTAGGCATATTAACAGAATGGACAAAGTGTGGACATTTTATAAAAACTCCAGGATCCACTTATACCGGCACATCAAACACTAACACAGCATCATTGTCACTGCAGTGCTGAGAATGATTCATCACACAAATAATGCCTGCTCTGTGGAGGTCCTGACTAATAATAATAAATTATAATAATAAATAATAATAATAATAAATAATAATAATAATAATAATAATAATTAAATAATAATAATAATAATAATAATAATAATAATAATAAATAATAATAATAAATAATAAGAATAATAAATAATAATAATAATAAATAATAATAATAATAAATAATAATAATAATAATAATAAATAATAATAATAATAATAATAAATAATAATAATAATAATAGCTAGTGATGCTAAGTGGTGGCCAGCTTCTGCTTCAACTTTCTCTATTTTCCCTCTCAAAGCAATTACTCTCTCTCTCTCTCTCTCTCTCTCTCTCTCTCTCTCTCTCTCTCTCTCTCTCTCTCTCTCTCTCTCTCTCTCTCTCTCTCTCTCTCTCCTTTCTCCCTCTCTCCTTTCTCCCTCTCTCTCTCCTTTCTCCCTCTCTCTCTTTCTTTCTCTCTCTCTCTCTCCCTTGCTCCCTCTATCTATCTATCTCTTTATCCCTCACTCCTTATATATATGTCTCTGTCCCTCCCCCCCTCTCTCTCTCACTCTGCTCAGGCATCATCCAGGTGTTACTGAAACTTCTCCTGATAGCTTTTACAGCATATTTCCAGCAGCAGTGCCCCCCCTCATCAATTACATGGCGCATGTGGTCAGAGTGCGGCGGTGTATCCTTCATGCTGCGAGCTGCCGTGTCCCTACACTCGGCCCGAGCTATGAATCTTAATCTCATCCCCAAACAGTCATCATCAATTACCTCTACACTCCCCAGCCCCCACCTCGCACGCCATAAGAGCAGGAAGAAAGGACTTTGGCTAATTTTTTCCTCGGGAATTGCCTGAGCTTTGTGTGAGAGAATCATTCCTCAGTGGAGAGAGAGGGAGGGGTGCAGCGCCTGCAGGAGTGACTCAGGTGAAGGGCACCTGTGTGTGTGAGGATGTAAGAAGGCAGTGGAGGTGCCAAGTAAAGAATAAATGGCCCGTCACTTCCTATTTGGAGGGACCATTTCGATCGTCACCATTAAAAAGACAAATCAGCAAAAAAAAATCTAATTTACATACATGTATCACTCCTTACTCCAAATGTAGGCAAGACATACTCGAGGTCAGACGTTTGCTCTTTTCGTCTTACACTGCAGCTAATATAACTCACAAATAATACAGTAATCAGCTATTATTGCTCAAAATAAATCTGAAATATGATTATTTATGAGGTTTATGACATCATATCACAAACAAATTACAACCCAAGCACGAACTGAAAGAGCTATCAAACATGTCACCGCACCTGTAGTAAGAAGAAATCTAGTAAACGTTAAGTTAAACTATCTATTTAAGTTAAAAGTGCTTCTCTTATTGCTGAAATGGATGTGAAAGGAACAAGGCCTTTTCTAAACACAGACATGAGCTTATGCTTGAGAAGAAATTGCTTCAGGATTATAGCAGGTGTATTGTCAGCCTGAATTATAGTCTTCTGCAACAACAAAGCATCTCCAGCACCTCCACTTCTTTACTATCTGCTTTTATTTGGGTTGAAGTAAACTTGATATGGTTTTCCAAATTCTATTGTGAAATGTGTAGTGCAGGTGAGAGCAGTGGCAGTAATCCATCACTGCTTAGCCTTCACCTGCTGCTCTAAACACTACCCTTCATCTGTCTTACTCATGCAGGCCAGAGCACCGGAGAGGACAGAGTGCTTTCCTCTCTCTCTCTCTCTCTCTCTCTCTCAATTACAGCTGTGACTAACACCTATTCATATAATCACTTAACGAGTCCATTATTGGGAAAAAGAAAAAGGGCAGTAATCAGTCAGTCAATATTTAACATTAAATATTTAATATCTTAAAGGATCATTTCATCCAAAAATGGCAAAAACAAGGCTTTCACAATGCTCTATCAAACATAAAACACAGCATCTAATTGCCACTAATTGATAGCAAGACTCATTGCCAATAACGTTTTGCCAGAGATTATCAATCATTTATATTGTTTTTACCTCTTCTCCTTTTCATCTCCCTACCTCTTTATCACTGGCTCCCTCTGAACAAAGCCTATCCTCCTCTCTCTGAGCACACTTCATTCCTCTCTGAACATATCCCATTTTACTCTGCAGCATCCGTTATCAGTTTTTATAGCTTTTCAATTCATTTGACAAAATTCAGCTCACCCTTTCCAAAAGCTATAAAAGACATAAAACACACTGAGCAGCTTTAACATTTTGCTAATATAGCCAAATCAATCTACTAAGATGACTAATATGCTGTCAGTCTTCTGTGTGCCAGACCCACTTATACATGGACTGCAGAAGACTTCTGAAGGTGTACCTGGCACCAAGATGTTAGCAGCAGACCCTTCATGTCCTGTAAAGTTAGTATAGTGAAGTACGTATGTAGGAGGACCCCAGCCTGGGGACACCACACCCTACCAGTAAGAGTCCTTGGGCAAGACTCCCAACATCATATTCACATGCAAATGTAAAATGATAGAAATTCACTCTGGACAAGACTGCCAAATTCTTGTTGTGCCTGGACCTTTTGTCTGCGTGAAATAATATTAACAGTATTTAACATAGTTATTGTATGTATGTTATTAAAATAATTTAGATTTAAGAGTTTAAAACATTTTTACTATCGATTTTTTTCCCCAAAAAGTATGCAATGAGTACAGCGCACGAGATTGGACTTGATTCTGAGGGTAACACATGAGAAAGAATAGATGAAGGTGTTGTGCTGCCCATAATGGACCTTTGCACCAATGCGCCAACTAGCAGCAGCTACTCATATCTTGAAATTTCGCTCGGATCTCGAACAAAAATATAGACGCAGCTTGTCTCTTTAAAAAAAATTGTATGTTGGTCTGCTCGTATCTCAAGGTACCACTGTAGTAATTATACATTGTGAGGTGGAGCTGCCACAAATCAGATTTGCTGTCCAGTGCATCTCACAGAAAACTGTTTGGAGAATGTGTAGACCACTGTTGGTGCACCCTGAGGTCACTGACTGTATACTATATCCCAGATCTTTACATTTGCCACTGTTACAAGATAATTCACATTAATCACTTCATCGATGAGTGGCATTAATGTTATTACTCATCTACAGTGCAACTGGTCACCCAAATTTTTCCTGAACCAACAGATATCCATCACATTTCCCAGAAGTGGGTCTATTCCATTAGACATCCCAGGCTGTCTAAATGCCTCCTTCCATGTTGGGGGAGCAGGTTTATTATATCTGAAAGACATCACAACAGATTGGTCGAGGGCTACACACAAACATCTTAATGAAACCGTGATTGCATCAGTCCCTCACCATCTCCATCAGTGCAGGCCGGGCCGAGCTGACTGAAGCCGGAGAGCATTACAGCACGTTCCGACACGCCTCTCATTCATTTCTCCGCTCCGTGTTTAATTTGTAGAGGCTTGTCCTGTTCGTCACGCCATTGGATCGATTATAATTTGTTTTAATGCTGAGTGGAGGACTGTAAATAGTCCAGCGCTGACATTTAAAAAGATATACAAACGCACGGAAGGATACACAGCCAGGTTGGGGCGATGTGTAATCTATACTCTTATTAAAGAAGAAAACAAATTCCAAATGCAATATAATATATAAATTAGCTAGGAGAGTTGGCGGTTTAATAAAGAGCTGGTGGTTGATTTGTGGAGGGAAGAGGGAGGTAGGTATTAATCGCAGTCCCACAGGCCATACAATATCCAGCAATCAGGAAAAACCCTCAGATCCTAGATGCTCATAGGCGAGCTAGACCAGTACAGCTAAGAGAGTTGTGCTCACTAAACTAAACATGTATAAGGAGCTGTCATGTATCTGCCATGCAAAACTGTTCTACATACTGTTCACATTATTAATGCATGCTGATGTTTGCAGCAGCTTTCTTGAACATGTTTTCATATGGGAAGAAACATTGCTTTAATAGAAATAAAGCCTTTGGCTTACATGCTAGTGGCTTGGATATCTATAAATTGTAGCACACATCTGGCTGGGTGAGGTGAGACTTAGGTGGGGGAAGCAGTGGCCCTTTGGTTGACGATCTGGTCTTATGATCAGAAGATCGCCGGTTGGATCCCCAGGCAGGTCATGACTGAAGTGCCCTTGGGATAGGGCTGCCCACTGATTCGGGCATATGTTCTCACAGCCTAGTGTGTGTGTGTTAAATGTGGAGGTCAAATTCCATTGTGTGCAATCACTTTAGCAAAAAGTTGAGTCTAATCTAACTTGCCGTGGTGACTCGTCTCATTCTGTACTTCAGCCCTTTTAAATTACAGTTATCCACAGTGACCTCAACAACGCAGGCATCTAAATATCAGCAGTCCAGAGGTGATGTTTGGCTGGCATGGAAAATGAAGCTGCTCTATTAAGTACATGTGCATGTCGCTTTCAGCTTGACTTTGTTGTTACGTTCTGACAGCTGATGTCAAACACTTGGCTGGTTTGATCTACTTTCACCCACTGAACTCGCACATAATATGCTCTGAATAATAATGGTGTAACCAGAGAGTGATACCCTCCAATGATTCCTCATACATTTTAATTATCTCAATAGGCTGAAAGAGGGAACTACAAACAAACAATAACGAAAAGGAGACAAAGCAAAGGTGCTGAACTGGAGAGGGTACTGTGGTTACTAAATCAAGATTTCATTTTGAAGTACAGCCCACATAGGACATCTAAACTTGAGCAACAGCTGTTGTTTTGTATTAGTTGACAGCAATATTTGGCTAATTCTAATGTCTATATCATCCTCTCTTCCAATTTCACAATTTTCTGACCAAAAAGTTAAAAATGTACATATGTATCCTTTCAAGTCGTGTTAGATGGGTAGGGACTCACTGGTGTAGTGAAGTGTTCTCGCTCAGATTGGGAATTGAACCTCACACACTATAAAAACCTTCATGTATGTAACAGAAACAATGTTTTTTTTGCCATAGTTTGTAATGAGATGCATAACTGCTTACTTTTAACTTATTTCTTCAAGATGTACACTTCTCCATCACAATATCATATTTGACACCTTGTAATGGTTCAACAGAATCAGTACCCCATCAGATAGTTGATGTAACATTTACATCCTCAATGTTTTAGCTCACTAATTAGGCTTACATGTAGACAGCAGCCCAACTAAGGTCTTAGTCGAAAGCTCTACTCAGATTCAATTAGTTTATCAAGGGGACATCTGTTTTAAACATTTTACAGGTCTACTCAGTGTTGAAACTCCTTAATCTGGACAGCATTAAAATAACAACAAGATGAGTGAGTTTCTGCCTGGTTGTAGGGTTTTTAAAAACACGGATGTCTGTATCACATGATAATATAATCACAGTTCATTTGTACCTGTAGCTGTGACTACAGTCACTCATTTAATAAACCTGAATTATTATTATTTTTTTAATAAGCCTATGTTATAAGCTGGTATCTCAACTTTCTTATAGATTTAGTTTATTTTTCCTCTCCATAATCTCAGGCCAAGTAGATTAATAAGTGACTTCTCAAAAACCTTAATATTTTTTGGTTTGTGATTTGTGAAGGTTTCTGGTGGTTCTGTGCAACAAAAGACTAAATACAGTTATCAGTATTAGCCAAAAATCTTTCGTCTGAGATTTGGACTAAAAGTAAAAAAATTTTAAACTAAAAAAAAAAAAAAACAGTAGGTAATGCTGCCTATAATTTTTTTCAGACGATGAGGGGAGAAAACACAGACATGGCACATCTACAAATAAATAAAATCACAGGGGATCTCCTGTGAAAGAATAAATTACCCCATGACCCCCTGTAAATGTAATCCAATCCAAATTGGATCTGAACCGTGATGGATTCACCATTATATGACCAACTTTAATCAAATATGAATTTACTGTCATTTAACAATTTTTCTTTTTATTTTTTCTCATTTTTAAATTTCTGACTAAATGATTAATATTACGAATGATATAAGTGTTTACATGTCCGGATCTATCTCCAATAGTCCAGCTAACACTGCCTTGGTTATTCAGACTATGCCAAATGATCTGTATTATTTACATTCTTAAATCTCTGTAGATGTGTTATTTCTTCTACATGATTATTTTGAGTTCTCCTTTAGAGTCTTGCTTTTATGAAGTCATGACACTGTCTCTCTTGGTTTGCCAATTAAGGGTCTGAAACAACATTAAGGACAAGATCTGCTGTAGAAAGCACTGGTATGAAAACAACATTGAACTGAATTGTTCAAAAGTATTTTGGAACCACAAACTATATCAAACAAATGTGTATCATACCATGTCGGGCTCCTCAGTCATTTTAGCCTGAATGTGTTTCTCTGAAACACCTGAGACATGAAAGTAGGTCCTGGGTGCATCAGGAAGAAATCATCTGCCTACAGGATAACAAATAACTGATGGATGACCCTTTCTTTCAGAGCTTTAAAGCTATTGTTGATTGCTGCCTGATCAGGTTTGCTTGTGTTTTTCAGGTCTTCCTAGCTGAAGAGGAAGATAAACCTTGGTTGAACTTCTTTAAAAAGTCAATAAAATGGAACAGATAATTATTAAACACTTTCTTGAAAAAAAAACAAGCTTCTTTTGGTGCCAAAGCTGACAAAGCAGAGTGGCTAAACAATATAAAACAACCTAAAAAGGCCATTAAAAGGTACTTAAACATAAAAACATAAAAAATAGGTAAGTGTTAATTACATTTAAATTTATAGGCTTAAATTTAATGTCATGTATATAAAATCTACATAGTATTATATGTATAAAAATAATATTAATTAAATAAAGTTGTAAAAAAAATGCATTTATTTATTGTTTACAAGTAAGCATTTATTACATGTGTGTAGACAGTCAATAATGCGCTTAAATATTTATTAAATAAATGTTAATGAATTATTTCTAACATGTAAAGTGTATGTCTCAATTTTAACAATACATATAAAAATGTTGGAGTAAAATATATTAATCACTGTGTCCTTGAATTCAGCTGTCCCTTGTCAAGCCAAAATATAATCCATAAAATGTGATTCAATGATCTACTGTCACTCAGTGACACGATGAAGAGAAAATTACGATATTTGGACTTTGAAAGGATCCTGGTTCCAAAGCTTTTATATGTTACTTTTATTCAGCATTGATGATTAGTCGTTTCCTCCATCTTTGACAGGGACCAAACAACCCAACTGTCACATTTTTTATGTTCTTATAAATGTTGTTCCTATAAATAAATAAATAAATGCATGGACAAATTAATGAATGTGTGAACGAAGTAGGGAGTGTGGCTGGGCATCAGCACAAAAACTCTGGTAAGAAAATCAGATTTTTAATCAGAGTAATATGTAATTGCAACTACGCAGGACAACAAATTTGATTTCTTAACAAAAAAAAAAGAAGAAAAAAAAAAACGTTAAAATGTCAATTTGGCACCAAACACATGGCATCACTCCAGCATGCTTAGTTCATCATATGTTACAAACTGTTCTTTTATTTGGCAGTCTTCTTTTGGAAACAAACAGATGCTGTACTCCCATCGATTTGTGCATGACATATAACAAGTGAAGAACATCTCCCAGAGGCAAAAGCCATATGGATGAAGGAAGGTTTTGTTAGTGAACTGGATATTTAGCTCTTCGTAACAAAGGGCAAACACATATATCTTAGTTAAGGCTATGTCATGCAACCCCTGAATGTATTAATTGAGCGTGTGCTGTTGCTGCTCACTGCGAGTCTGAAATGTTTATGAGATTGGAAGGTTTGTTTTTCCAATCTCAGCCAAGCAACTGCATAAATTTACCCACAGCATCTTCCATGATGCATGGACTATTATCATGCAAATAGTTTTACAAGTCAAATCTATTTAGCAATATGGATCAGTAGCCTTTGCTGGCTCTCATTCAGTAGAAATCCCACTGATGGACAACAGTCACTCTTAAAATTTAACCCAAGGGTTATTTGTTCAACAAACTTCTATGAAATTGAAAAATATAGTGTTTGAAGGTCATAAGCTATGCCAGTATAGAGTTATAGAGATCGAAATGATTATCACACTGAATGCAATGCTCATATTATACTTCAATAGGAAAATACACCAAAAATAAGAACAAAAATGCCTGATGTCACTTAGCATTCAACGCCTTAATTGCAATTTACTGCATTGAAAGTGAGTAATATTATATATTAATTATATAAATGATACACAATTTTTTATTAAATGTAATCTAATATGACCTAGAAAATGTTGTGTGCTACCAAATGATGTTAATGGGTTCTTCTGGTGTTTGCCAACATCAATTACATTCTATGTGAATGAATGATCAATAATAAGTAGTATATAATAATAATAAGTATTGATTATTATCAATAATAAGGATAGTAAACTGTCCAAAAATAATCAGTGCAGGTTTATCTTATTAGGGAACCATGACCTTTCAACGCCTTTAGGTAAAATGTATTTCTCATGTTATGCAAGCTGTGCTAGTTTGTGATACAATGGAGGAAGAGATGAGTGTGGATCATGTCCCAGGTGCTCTTCTGCTCTGGTTGCGTGTGTTCCTCTCTGTCCTGGCGGGACAGCTGTGCTCGGGAGAGCCCACGAGGTGCTAATTGTTTCATCCAGGAGGACGTCGGCCTCTCCACTTACACAAATTACCTCTGAACCAGGAGCCATGGGAAATTAGGCCAAGGGCTCTGTTTCTGGCACAGGACCCACCTGCTACAACTTTCCATTACAACGTTTATCTCTCCCTCTCTTTCTCTCTCTCTCTCTGTTTTACTATCAGGAATCGATATGTCGCCCAAGAAGTGAAAGCAGGAACAAGAGCAGGGTTGATTTCTGGGAAAAACCATGTCACTCCCGATCCAGATCTACTACATACTGCACACACCCCCATGAGGGGAAAATCACAGCTATCGATTTTAGAGAGGGGCCGCTAGTAATTGAGCGAGCCTAAAGATGTTAGCAGGCCAACAGCTTTCACAGCAGCAGATAAACCTGAAGTTCAGCCAAACTGAACTTTGTCCAGTTCAGCCAAACTATCATAACAATTTGAGCTTGATATAATGTGGCAACATTTGTTTCCATAAAGACAACAGGAGCATATCAGCACAGAAATTATATCACATTATAACAACTCAGTGTGAACACACGTGCTGGGTTTAACTCCACAGAGTCACAATTAACATAACAAAAATGTGTTATAATCTGATCTGAATCTGATCTGTCTTCACACCTGAAAGTCCAGACCATGGTCCAAACCAGGCTTATGTGTTTGTTACCTTGTATACATTTGGTCCCATTAGTTTTTGTTTGCGAGCGCACCAAAGACCTTTGTATGATACGCCTACGTCCTGTTGTCATCATTTACGTGGGGTGCATCTTCCTACACTTGACACTAATTGGTTTGTAGAAGGATGTGTGTATGACATGGACGTGTTGCCAATTCAGTGGGTAGTTAATTTGGCGCGAAGCCTTTCCAGGATAAAATGGTTTAGCAGATGAATTTCTGAAAAGTAGTGCTGCTTTTTATAAAAGTAGGGCTGGTATTTATATGAGCAGCAGCAGCTTCAGGCAAAGTACTCTAGGGTAGTTCAAATTCACCAAATGAATGTGCATGTCTTGAAGCAATTGTATCGTCACCTACACTTAAGGAGGAAAAAGCGGCAAACAATCCTGCCAGTCTTGGCAGCTCCGAATCTTCCAAACCTTCTAGAAAAGTGTCTTCACACTGTACAAGAACCCAACCATGGTTCATTGGATCTGAACCAAGACCAACTCTTTTCGTTGGACCAAATTTTGCTCCTTTGGTCCGGACTGTGGTTCACGCCCCTTTCACACCTGCTATTTTGGTTCGGACCAAACTGAAAAGTCTGAATGTCTGGACTAAATAATGTAGGTGTTGAAGCACCCTTAGCTTAACAAACAAAAAAATCAGTTGACAGCATCAAACTTTCTATTGCTACAATTTTCCACTTGAAGGCAGAAAATTTGATATTTTATTATGACTTTTTGTGTCATTAAAACAAACAGAAAGAAGTGCAGATTTGTACTAATTGTAATTACGTACTTCAAATTAAAGGTGTAATTTTACGGTAAAGGTGTTACAGTAAAATCACAATAATCAACTCCAAAGAGTTCTAAAGATGAAGCAGAATTTGAAAGCATGAACCTTGAAACCCCCCAGCTGACCCTTTTTTCTCTCTCACCAAGAGTTATATGAAGCAGCAATACAAGCTTTTCTTCTGCACTCAGATGGCTATTAGATCCTCCTGCCAACTACAAGAGCATTTAACCTCCAATGCCATCTCTGATTTGTGGTCAAGTAGAAGGTTATGGGAATCACTTTTAAACATGGACTCTTGTTGACACTGCAGAGGCTGAAGTGTGAAAAGGCTACAGATGTCTAACATCTTAGCTAATGTTTTGTCTGTGATTCATTAACAGACGCTGGCGATGAAGCCTTTATTTCTGGATGCATGGGTCACTAAGAACTGAGCTATATGTGGGTAATAATGATGCCATGTTGCAGACTGGGGTTCAGTCCTCAGCCTGGGTAAGCACACCTCTCTATATCAATAATGCACCAAAACAAGGGTTGGTATTCATTCTAGTCAAGTAAGATTTTGGGATCATAATGAAATAAATATTGCCATATAATCATAGTGGACATATGAAGCCTATTCATGATTTTGGCATGAGCACCAGCACCATCCCACTGGAAAAGAGACATAAGACTCAATGAGCAAGACTCTTAACACTACATTCACCTTCACTGAGAAGAGTATCTGCTCAATGGTGCAGTTGTAACAGTAGTTTCAAATGATTAAAATGAATAATTACCAAAAAAAAGTTATTTTGAGATTATGTTTTATGTTATTATGAGGCGTATTGTTTGCACAGACATTAACGGGTTAAAAGCTATTAACAAGTTACATGTTGGCTGACTATCAATTATCCACATGTTGGGCACCTGATGTGCAGAGAGTGATATCACACTTATGAATTGTTGGCAGGACCACCCACACACACACACACACACACACACACACGCCTGAGAAAAGTGTGTAAGGAACTAACCTGTGTGTGCCATAATTGTTATATACCCCTTGGCTCTCAGCAGTTATGCTTCCTGACGTCAAATTAGGTTCTAATGAAAAACAAGTCACAACAAATAAATCTCAAGCTCACCAGTCCTTCCATCTGCTACACAGCATAATGAAGAGACAGATAGGGAGAGAGAGAGAGAGAGAGAGAGAGAGAGAGAGAGAGAGAGAGAGAGAGAGA
>BRDA01081688.1:0-14759 GCA_036984385.1 Crenuchus spilurus | reverse complement strand
TGAAGGTTGAGAGTATGTGAGACTTTGTGCCAGGCTGCTGATGAAGGTTGAGAGAATGTGAGAGTATGTGAGACTTTGTGCCAGGCTGCTGATGACGGTTGAGAGTATGTGAGACTTTGTGCCAGGCTGCTGATGAAGGTTGAGAGAATGTGAGAGTATGTGAGACTTTGTGCCAGGCTGCTGATGAAGGTTGAGAGAATGTGAGAGTATGTGAGACTTTGTGCCAGGCTGCTGATGACGGTTGAGAGAATGTGAGAGTATGTGAGACTTTGTGCCAGGCTACTGATGAAGGTGTCATGTGTAAAGTGGTTTGACCTGCTGTGGTGTTTCTCTCCTGAATATTTTAAAAGGAACCAACTTCAAACAGGACACAGAACAGGTCAGCAGAGCAGACTGGACACACAGTCATGTAGATCAGCCTAACAGTGACAGTCACTACAAGTCTCTCTCTTTTTTATGTTACTCTGTCATTCAGCTCCACTTTAATGTGTGTGTATCTCTCTCTGTGTGTTTGTGGGGTGGGGCATGGTGGAATTCATTTTTCTGCTTTCTTATGGATGGTGGCGAGGTGGGTGCTTTGGTATTTCAGGTGGTTGCCAAGATGTTGCTTAGTGGTTGCTGGACAGTTGCTATTGTAATCCAGGTGTTGCTGTTGTAGCCCTGTGGTTGGTTGGGTGATGCAGTATTTTTGTCATTGTTATATTTGAAGGTTGCCAAAACCTTTCCACACAATTCATTCCTCTGGGGAAAAAGGCAGCACAAATCTTTTACTGTCTCCTCAAAAACTGTGCAAAAGCACACATCACACAGTCTGGCCAAACAATCTTAGTGTTCATATGTTGAAAACTGTGGAACCACATGTACAGAGAGAATCTTGCAGAAGAAGAAGAATTAAAAAAACAAATTCATAATAAAATGTCCCCAAACTTTTGAGAGGCAGTGTATAAAATAGGAGAGTAGTTGAGACTGAAGTGTACACTTCTCCTTTAACAGATCTCCCTCTGAGAGCGGTGCGGTACACACACTGAAATGATTTTAGTCTTGGACTAATTCCACAGCTTCCATTTAATTAAGATGAGAAGATTTGAAAGACTTTAAGTGCTCGACTTCACGCTGAGGATTAACATACAGTCCAGTCTGAGTCACTTCAGTCCTGTCCTGTGTCTGTGTGTGTGTGTGTGTGTGTGTGTGTGTGGGTGGGTAAAAGAGAAAGTAGATAAAGGAAAAACAAATGAAACAAAAATATTAGACTTGGTAATTTATTTAATGAGGAAAATAAAAAATCCAGAGGACTCTACAGTCAGACAGATTGTGTACAAATGGAGGAAATTCAGGAGTGGTCGACCAACAAAGATCTCACCAAGAGCAATACATAACAGTCCATGAGGTCACAAAGGAACCTAATTTAATGAGCCCACCATCAGGAGAACGCTGAATAACAATGATGTAATTATGCCAGGGCTACAAGGAGAAAGCTGCTGCTCTCCAAAACAAACATTACTGCCAATCTGCACTTTACTAAAGATCACATGGACAAGCCAGAAGACTACTGCAACAATGTTTTATGGACAGATGAGACCAAAATACAGTGGTAACCCTACTTATGAGCATCCCTACTAACAAGTATTCCAGGTAACGAGTCAGGATCTTGGAATATTTTTGTTCCAGGTAACGACTAAAATTCCAGCTAACGAGTAGCGTAAATTTCTTCAAGTAAGCGAAACCGCTAGGGGCGCTGCGGTCATATCATCTCCTAGATGCTACCGTAGAAGAAGAGGTCAGTCAATACTTTTGACCGCTGTTCAGTAAAAGTGCTAGTGAAAGCGACGCTAAGGTAGCAAAAGGTAGTGAACAAGAAAGTTAGATACATTTTACTTTTACTTTTCATATGATAAGTGTAACCATGCAGCCGCCAGCCTACACGAGCACCGTCGGTCTCCCTCTCATTAGTGGCCAGCCTACACGAGCGTCATCGTCGTCACATTTATGTTTTAAAAAAACCCATATAAACACATTATTTAGCATATTAAAGTATACTGTATATTGGCCGGCAGACACGGATTAATCAGTTTTACATGTATTCTTATGGGGAAAATGCATCCAGCTAACGAGCAAACCAGCTAACGAGCTCAGCTCCTGCACGGATTAAACTCGTAAGTAGGGTTACCACTGTAGATCTTTTTAGTTTAAATGAGAAGTGTTATGTTTGTAGAAATTAAAGCACTGCATGCAAACGTAAACACCTCATCACACCTCTGAAACATGGTGGCGGTAGTACCATAGTTTGGGCCTATTTTGCTGCCTTTAGGCCAGGACAGCTTGTCATCATTGATGGAACAATGAATTCTGAATTATAGCAGCAAAATCTTTACCCAAAATGTCAGGACAACTGTCTCTGAGCTGAATCTCATTAGGACGTGGGTCAAACAGCAAGACATGGACCCTAAACACACAAGTGGATCTACTAAAGAATGGTTAAAGAAGAATAAGGTTGATATTTTGGAATAGCCAAGTCAAAGTCCTGATCTTAATCCAATAGAAATGTTGTAGAAGGACCCAAAATGAGCAGTTGATGGATTCCTCCAAGCTGATGTACAGGACTGATCAACAATTAGCCGAAATGTTTAGTTATTGTAGTTGGGCAGTTATTGATACACCAGATACTTTTAGTACAGGTTCACATGCTTTTGTCACTCACAGACTGTAATATTGGATCATTTTGTATCTAAAGTCCTTCCATTTAAATCTCCTTGTACCACTGTGTGTCTTTTATATAGTGATAGAGAACACTGTCTTTCAACATTACCAACATGAACATACATGTACTTTCACTCAGGGCCAGCGCTCCGCAAACGCCGACTACGCACTGCGCGTGGCCTCAAACTTCACTTTGCAAAAGGTCAAAGCAGAAAAACTCTTAAAGTGAGCAGATGTTCTTAAACATTTCTTTATCAAAAAATGACAAAATGATCTACAAAGTAAGACTGTAGATCAATATTATATATAATACATCAGAAATAATAATAAGAAAATCAGAACCAGAATGATTCAGAGCTGTTTGTATGGTGGTCAAGCCAAAAAAAGGTCAACTTATTTCAGAAAAACTAATCTAAAAGAAAGTGGAGTTACGGTTTGAATAACAAGGACGGTTAAGAGGCACTTCAGCTGAAATGAGCTCTGCTGCCACTTCTGCACAGCACGAAAAGCTCACTTATCAGAAATATGGTGTTATATATGGTGGAGATAAACCATAGATTTCAGAGACCGTCCATTCATGTAACCACAGATGAGTGGACAGTCTTTGTAATAGGTATGATGTCATATTAATGCTTATATATATATATTTTTTGGAGAGGTTTACACTGTCCTTAAATCTCCAGTCTTTGGCCTCCTCTCTCATTCACAGAGGTCAGGGATGTTCTGTCGGTGTTATTTTTGGAAAGGGGGATTGAGGTGTGTGTGTGTGTGTGTGTGTGTGTGTGTGTGTGTGTGTGTGTGTGGAGTCACCTGTACATCAGGAAAGCTTTGCCTATAAGCCACTTGCTTTGTGTGTATCTGTCTAGGTTCCATGCGGTGAACCCACTGCTGTTAGGTTCTTCATTTCTAATGCTGTACCACACTCTTTACATCCCGCTGTGCCAGTTCAAACCCCGGATGCAGCATTTTTTATGTTTGTTTTGTTTTCTCCCCTATCTGTGGTTGAATCCAGCTCCAGGTTTTCCTTTTAACAGGGCAACTATCTCCCCCACACTCCCTCTCCACATTGTCCTATAAACTAATTAATCAGAACTGTCTAGTCTATTCTGACTCGTGGTGACCATAATGCCTTCTATTTGGATCTTCAGACTTCTTAATGTCTTGTCATGATTCCTCTGATTGTATCCATCCATCTTGTTGCTGGTCCTCTTCCTCTGTTTCAGCAGAACTGTCCTCTGACGTGAGCTGGTTCTTCCTATAATAAGTCTAAATAAGAGCTGGAATATGTCGGTACAGAATGTAAATACTTTAAGGTTGTAGGAAGTGTATATTTGTACTTACACTCTGCAGTAATTACAGCAGTTTTATATTCATGGAACATCTGCAGTGCTTTTAGAGATCAATACTGCAGTAATAAAAGTCTACATACATAATATCAATAGTGAATAATACTGACCTGTGTTTTCACCTCAGTCTGATATACACATGAACATATTGTGCTTTTGGGGACTTTTGGCTGCTCTTCTCACCAAAACTGCAGCTTTTATTGTGAAAAAAGTAAAAGCAGCTGTAATATGTAAAGGACTTTGGTTGTGCTAGGAAGCTTGCGCTGAAATCCTCAGGACTATTGTAGAAAGTTATCACCACCCACAGCATATCTAATTGTTTTCTCTCATATTCTGTAGACTAATTACGTCAAGCTGATTTACTGTAAACTGAATAGGCAAGGCTGAACTACTGGGTGGAGCTAAACTGCTATATGCTGAGTAGGTGTGACTGTAATGTGTTTACATTGGCGCTGTTTGAGTGTTTGAGTGTTGTAGACTGATGGGCTCTGTTTGAATGTTGTAGACTGATGGGCACTGTTTGAGAGTTGTAGACTGATGGGCGCTGTTTGAGTGATGTAGACTGATGGGCGCTGTTTGAGTGATGTAGACTGATGGGCGCTGTTTGAGAGTTGTAGACTGATGGGCGCTGTTTGAGAGTTGTAGACTGATGGGCGCTGTTTGAGAGTTGTAGACTGATGGGCGCTGTTTGAGAGTTGTAGACTGATGGGCGCTGTTTGAGTGTTGTAGACTGATGGGCGCTGTTTGAGTGTTGTAGACTGATGGGCGCTGTTTGAGTGTTGTAGACTGATGGGCGCTGTTTGAGTGTTGTAGACTGATGGGCGCTGTTTGAGTGATGTAGACTGATGGGCGCTGTTTGAGAGTTGTAGACTGATGGGCGCTGTTTGAGAGTTGTAGACTGATGGGCGCTGTTTGAGAGTTGTAGACTGATGGGCGCTGTTTGAGTGTTGTAGACTGATGGGCGCTGTTTGAGTGTTGTAGACTGATGGGCGCTGTTTGAGTGTTGTAGACTGATGGGCGCTGGTTCAGTGTTGTAGACTGATGGGCGCTGGTTCAGTGTTGTAGACTGATGGGCGCTGGTTCAGTGTTGTAGACTGATGGGCGCTGTTGTAGCGTTGTAGACTGATGGGCGCTGTTGTAGCGTTGTAGACTGATGGGCGCTGTTATAATGGGTAAGGTTTGTTGGTGAGGACTATATTGTGTGTGGACTGACTGTGATGTTTCGAAGGAAATTTTGTTTTTTAAGAAACGGTCTTTAATGAAGCAGTCCTGTGTGCTGGGTGAGTTTTATAGGTTATGTTATGCATACTGGAGAGAGAGGCCTGAGGGGCGAGACTGAGAGAGAGAGAGAGAGACAGACAGAATGGGTCATTAGTATGCTATGGCTGGCCGTACCCTGCGGATGGTCACTCAGAGTAAACAGTCTGATCTGCTTTAATTAGACCTCTCTCTCCATCTATGTATCTATCCCTCTCTCCACACACTTTTTATAGTGATAGTTTTATGAGCTGTATTCTCCTTTTTTATGAAAATACAGCGTGTCAACCAAGACGTGCTTAGCCAGAAGGGTCTTTTGCATCACTCACAACACTACAAACACCGACCACGTCAAATCCAGAGTGACGGAGTGACACCACCTCTATCTGCACAGTGAAGCCCGTCACTGGTGTAAATCTGCAGTGTACACCAGCCTCTGTCAGCACTTGACAAGACGACTGTTTGGAGGCTGAGATGGTGCACCTCCAGCTCCTGCTTTTGCATATGAAAGCTACTTCACCAATGAGAGTATAGTTACGAACATCTACGTCATCAACACAACCCCTGCAGATAGATTAGTGGTGTCTGGACAGGCAAATCTAATCACTTACTAGTAACACTGCAGACAATCATCTCAGCAGACCTGGAGCTTCAGCGTGCGAGACCCTAATGCTGCATCCTTTATTTACTGGAAAAAGTACTGCACCTATGTTAACAAAGCCTTTACTTACACATCTATGTTGCTGTGTTGTTTGTTGGACAGCAAACGCTTAGCAGTGAATGCATTAACGAGTGGTTGTAGTAATAAAGTGATTAGGTTTGTGTGTGGGGGGAACATATTCGAGATCATGCACAGGCTATAAATATTTGTAGATGGGGTGAAGTGTGAGATTGGAAATTACTACTGGACGTAGGTAAAAAACTGCAGGTCCCAGAGTGCATTGCTTTAACTACACTGAGGCCAGATATGGTGCTGTACTCTGAAAGTAAACGGATAGTTTATTTCATAGTATTAACAGTTCCATTTGAGGATGCAGTTGATAAAGCATTTGAAAGGAAGAAGCTGAAGTACGCGGAGTTGGTGGCTGAGGTGAGTTAGCGCGGGTGGCAGGCAGATGTAAGACCAGTGGAGATAGGTGTTAGGGGATTTGTAACCAAGTCTCTTACATCCCTGCTTGTGCAGTTCGGGATCAGGGGCCGGAAACTGAGGGCAGCTGTGAAGGAGTTATCAGAAACAGCGGAAAGGTCTGGTCAGTGGTTGTGGATGAGGAGAACACAGACTAGTTGGGGAAATGCACGGTAAACGAGCCGTTTCGGTGGTTGGTGATGTAGCATGTAAAGATCACATGGAACTGGTGGCACTGAGCATGTATTAATGGTGCCAGTGGGGCTAGATACAGCCTTAGTCACCAGGGAGGCCAGTGTGGATTTACGTTTGTTAAGGGGAAGGTCTGTAGAGCTAGCTTGGAGGGGGGTAGGTCTGGGACGCCAGACTTCACTGTTGAGCCTTCTGGAGGTGTTGTGGGCTTAATTCAGCGAAACACTGACGAGGGAAGGTGCCTACCTGATGACCCCTGTGAAGAGCTAGTAATGCACTGTGTGGTTTGGGTTCTCATATGATGGGCTCAATAAGTAACCGTAGATGTTAAGGGTAGCTGGTTGCTGATTGAGTCATAAATGGCCACAGCAGCCATAGGGTGTAGCTGTAGTATGGGAACAATAGATTTGTGTGGCTACTGGTAGTAAGAGAGTGGGGTGGGCCCTTAGTGAAACTCTAATGGTTTGGCATAGGATATTTTACATCTTATCTTGTGTATGATTGTAAGATGGCAACGTCTCCTTGTTTTGCAAAGTGAAGTGTGTTTTTGCAATGCTTGTATGTTCACTCTGTGCTGTTAACTGGGATTGTAATGAAGGATGTCTTGGTACTCTCAGGCCCATTATATGTCCCAGCTTTATTACTGTACTGACAACAGAGCTAAGTACCAGTCCACCATCTATATACCCATCTCCACTAGAGCACTTTAGACATTTAATTCATTACAGCAACATTTTGACTGCAGCTCTGATGGAGACGTGTGATGTTTTGTACAGTATCTGATCCCTTTCTGTTGACCTCGTCCTGATGCTACTCAGCTGTCCAGGTCAGGAGGTCAGAGGTTGTTTTATTTATGGTGTAAACGAGGTTTCGGTGAGTGTACTGATGATGGTTGCAGTCTCAGAGCCCCAACAGATGGCTGACAGCTCAGTCCTTCTTCATTAGTGCAGTTGGGCAGTGTGTGCCGTGGTGTGGGACAATGGTTGGGAGTGTGTGTGTGTGTGTGTGTGTGTGTGTGTGTGTGTGTGTGTGTGTTTTTGTGTGTGTGATTCATGTGTTGTGTGCTTTTTCCGCTGCACCTGTGACCTCAGTGTGCTGCCACTGACCCAGTGTAGGCCAGATGGTTTAAAACCCCACTTCTCTCCCTGACTCAATTTCCATTGACTCTGCTATCTTTACCTTTACTGCCTCTGACTCCATTGTCCCTCAGGGCCAGATATTGACACAGTGAAAAACGTGTCTTAATATACAGTGGTATGAAAAATTTGGACACTCTTGATAATTTTCATGATTTTCCTTTATAGTACCTGCACTGGCCACACAGCCCCACAGCATGATGGAACCGTGACCAAATTTGACTGTGGGTAGCAAGTGTTTGTCTTGGAATGCTATGTTCTTTTTCTACCATGCATACCACCCCTTGTTATGTCCAGATAACTCAATTTTAGTTTCATCAGTCACCAGCATGTTATTCCAAAATGAAGCTGGCTTGTCCAAATGTGCTTTAGCATACTTCAAGCGACTCTGTTTGTGGTGTGTGCGCAAGCCTCTCCTTGTGCAAAGTGCACTGAGTAGTTGGACGATGCACAGTGACACCATCTGCAGTAAGATGATGATGTAGGTCTTTGGTGCTGGTCTTTGGGTTTACTATGACTGTTCTCATCATCCTTCACCTCTGCCTATTTGAGATTTTTCTTGGCCTGCCACTTTGGGCCTTAACTAGAACTGTGCCTCTGGCCTATGTTCCTCACAGTGGAAACGGACACCTGCAATCTCTGTGATAGATTTTTGTATCCTTCCCCTAAACCTATATTTGTTTTCAGGTCATTTGAGAGTTGTTTTGAGGCTCCCATGTTGCCACTCTTCAGAGAAGATGCAAAGAGGAGAAAAACTTGCAATTGGCCACCTTAACAATTTCTCATAATTGGATTCACCTGTGTATGTAGGTCAAGGGTCGGTGAGCTTACAAAACAAATTTGTGTTCCAATAGTTAGTGCTAAATATATTTAAATCCATAAAACGACAAGGGTGCCCAAATTTATGCACCTGCCTAATTTTGTTTAAATAATTATTGCACACTTTCTGTAAATCCTATAAACTTTATTTCACTTCTCACGTATCACTGTGTTTGTCTGCTATATGTTATATTTAACTGAAATTGTTGATCTTAACAACCAATGATTTATAAAGAAAAATCATGAATATTAACAGGGGTGCCCACATTTTTTATACCACTGTAACTACAGTATGCAGAGCAGCATGTATGTAGATTTCTGATCTCATAGCATTGACTTTTCCACTAATTATGTTTCTGCTGGTTGTTACAAATTAACTTTTGAATTGAATTATTATTTTTTTAAATCAAGGTTTTGGGTTGTAAAGTGTATCCTGAATGTAGTTGCAATGATTTGCTCCACATATAATGCAGTATCTGTTGGGTTTGTATATATGTGTGTGTGTGTGTGTGTGTGTGTGTGTGTGTGAGAGAGAGAGAGAGAGGAAGAGAGACGGAGAGGGGGGGGTGACTTCTGTAATTTTCTACATGTTAGATGCTAGTCCAGGTCTCAAAATAGATCCTGAACACCTGAGTCAGTGTTGGGCAGTTGTGCATGTGGTCAGCTGATATGGAGACAGGCTTCAGTAACAGAAACCGACAAAACCTCTGAAGCCATAAAACTGCTTCCATACAAGTCAAAATACAAAATCAGTTTTTATTTTCTCTTATAGTTAGACTGTTCTTCATCCTCTGGTCCTTCATCAATGCTCAGATCACTGATCTGTGGATATATTTAGACTCTCAGGCTCTGTTGGACTGACAGTCCAGAAACTGACCAATGGTGAATGAGTTAGAGCGGCCTGTAAAGTGTGTGTGGTCTGTAACTGTAGACTAGGCATATGTTTAAAGCAAGTTACTCAGTGTACATGAAATTGCGCCCCCTACAGGTTAACAGGGAGTCTAGAGTGTTTCTCACTACCATGGAAACAGTAGTGCAAGAGCGTAACCATGTGACACAGAGAGACAGATATTCATGTGCTCTTGTAACAGTGTAAGAGCGATTACAGTGTTTATCAACATGCCCATCCAGTGAACCTGCCTGTTGTTGCCCTCCATCAGCCCTGCCGACGAGTGTTGTGATGTGGGGGTGGCCCTCCGGAGGACCCTGCTGTTGAGAGGGCGAGCAGAAATGAAAAATGCATGCTGAAGTTTTCTCATAGCCAGAGATCAACAGTGGCGTGGCGACAATGCCATTTCCCATCATGGAAAAATAATCGGCCTCCTGCTCATCCATTATGCACACTGTGATAAAGAGCGAGAGAGGCCATTGTGTAACTCAGAAACAGATCCAGCCCTGCCAAGCCAGCCCGGCTCCTTAAATACATTATGTAAAAGACCAGGTCACCATCAAAGATACCAAAAAAACATCACCCTGATGTGCTTTCTCCTGACCTTCCAGGTCCAATTTGCCCTCTCCTGTCTTGTCTGATCTCTCCTGTTCTCGAGTTTGCTTGCCTACTCTGACCTTTCTTAACTTCCTGTCTCGTCTCACCTGTTCTAGTCTGCTCTCTATGTCCAATCTGGTCTGATCTTTCTTGTTCTTTCTTGTCTGATCTCTTTTGTCTTGTATAGTTTCTTCTCTAATCACCTGGCCTTCCTTTGCAGATATATTTATTATTTCTTGTCTGCTGTTACTTGTTTTTTTGTCTCATTTATTGTCCTTCCTTGTCTGATCTCTTCTGTCCCATTCTGTCTGATCTCCACTCACCGTCTTTTTCTGATCTCTACCAACCTAACTTGTCTTGATATCTCCTTTGCTATCCTATCTGATCTCTTTCTTTGTCTAATCTCTCCTCTGCTGTCCTGTCTGTTCTCTATTTTTGTCTGATATCTCCTTTGCTGTCCTATCTGATCTCTTTCTTTGTTTGATCTCTCCTCTGCTGTCCTGTCTGATCTGTCCTAACTTTTCTTGTCTTTCTTTTTTGCTATCTTTTCTGATATTTTTACCTGTCCTGCTTGATCTCTTTATTTGTCTAATCTCTCCTCTGCTACCATGTCTGATCTCTATTTTTGCCTGATCTCTCTTCTGCTATCCTGTCTTATCTCTATTTTTGCCTGATCTCTCCTCTATCCTGTTTGACCTTTTTTATTTGATCTCTCATCTGCTATCCTGTCTGATCTCTATTTTTGCCTGATCTCTCCTCTATCCTGTTTGATCTTTTTTTATTTGATCTCTCATCTGCTATCCTGTCTGATCTCTATTTTTGCCTGATCTCTCCTCTATCCTGTTTGATCTTTTTTTATTTGATCTCTCCTCTGCTATCTTGTCTGATCTCTTTTAATTTCTTGTCCAATCTCTCCTGACTTTCATTTTCTAATCACCCCTGATGTGCCTTTTTATTTATTTTGTCACATTTCGTCTGATTTCTACACATATTCTTTGTCTGATCTCTCCTCTGCTATCCTGTCTGATCTCTTTCTTTGTCCAATCTCTCCTGACTTTTCTATACCTGCCCAGATGTGCCTTTTTGATCTCTTTTGTCCCATTCTGTCTGACCTCTACTTGTATTCTTTGTCTGATCTCTCTTCTGCTATCAGGTCTGATCTCTCTTTCTTTGTCTGATCTCTCCTGTGCCAACTTGTCTTATCTTTTTTATATATTTATTTTTTTCTGTATTTAATCTTTCTTGTTTGTTCTCTCCTGTCATGTCTAATTGGATTTCTTTTGTCCTATCTTGTCTGATATTATCTGTCATATCTTGTCTGATCTCCCTTGCTGTACAGTTTCTACTTCTTGCTGTCATGCATTATCTAGTCTTCTGCTCTAAATGGGTTTGTGTCTTCTTGCCTGTCTCGTTGGATTTTTCTGTACCTGGTACTTTTTGGGCTGTTGTGACTCAGATTCCTCTCTGAGGCCACTACAATGTGTAAAGAGCTTCTGAAGCTGATAAATAAAAGATGAACTCTCAGATAAAATACTTCATCTCACATGCACAGGAACCAGTTTCTCTGTGTACAGCACAGAGCTGTGGCTTTCTACTCATTCAATAACAGAGAGGGATGGAGGGAGGAAAGAGAAAGTGAGAGATAAATATATGGAAGAATGAGAGATCTCATATCTGTGTGAGCAGATGTCTCGTTTGTTCTGTGTGTGGAGATTTTGTTCAAAGGGCCTAGATCCTGACCAGCGTCCTCATTATTTAGAAATAACAGAATTTGATGTAAGAACATTGTTTAAGCCTCAGGGAAGCAACATATGCACAACTATATTATAATCAGATTTATGTTATTCTTTGGTTTTCTTCTTATTTTTCTGCTGGATTTACACTGTGTATCTCATACTGCAGTTTTCTCGTATATCTACACAGTTCCAGCTCCAGATTGTCTGATTGTCTGATGTGTGCTTGTTTTTAACTTTTTGATCAGACACACAGTAACATATTGTTTCACATAGGAATGAATATGGTGCACCCTTCAAATGAAACAATGATACAGATACACTGTACCAATCAAACAACCACGTGGACTACAATGAGCAGCCACCTGTGACACCATAGCAACAACCTGGGACACCATAGTAACTGCCTAGCGACCACCAAGCAACACCATAGCAACCACTGAAGATACCATAGCAACAACCTTGGCTACTCTAGCGACCACTAAGCAACACCATAGGAACCACCTGGGATATCATAGCAACCACCTAGCAACATCATAGCAACCACTTGGGATATTGTACCTGCAAGCAGCACCATACACATCACCTGGGATTCCATAGCAACCACTTAGCAACCACCTAACAACACCATAGGAACCATTGGGGATACCATAGCAAAACATATGGCTTATATTTATCTTGCAAATATCCCTTATGTAAACATTTCTTTTATGTAGATTTAACAGTCCCAACAGATGTTTAGACAAGTGCTGCCAAAGTGTAGAGGATGTTTAAAATGAATACATGCAAGTTTCTTTTTGAGGACTCTTATTTTGATACACTTCTCATACAAAGGTAAACTATATGTCCAAATGTTTGTGGACACCCATTCTATTGATTTTATTCCACTAATAACACAGATGTACAAATATACACACACAGCTTTTCTAGTCCCTGTGAACAAGTACTGCCAATAAAAGTCTAAAACATATATAAATACAAGAATAACAATATGAGAAATATATTATTTTTGATTGATTCTGCAGGAGGAATGTTTTCTTCATTTCTTTTGGGTTTTCCACAGCTCTTAATCTCACAACGTTAAATATTCATAAACCATCTGTCCACTTTCAGACTCTGTAGTTATATATAGATTTTACAGTGTAAAATGAATCAAAATGCTGTATTTTACGCTGTAATATAACCTGATCTGAACTTTTGGACTTGGACTTTCAATACGAGTTATAGATAGAAAGCTGTCAATCACTCTTCTTCATTGAATATGCCCACAACATTTTGGAGGACTGCCACAACAGTTTAGCACCACCCATTCACAGTTATTAGCAGATTTTGACTTGTACTGATTTTTGAACAGCCAGTTGGAATAGAGCTCATTTACAAACATCATTGTTAAAAGCACAGTAACAGAAATAGATTGATTATAAATGACATAGAGATGAAGTATTAAAATAATGTATTTTAATGTAATTGCAAACAAAGGCTAATATTAACATTGATTTTCACAGGTGTTAAAATACTTATTTGCAGCAGTAACACACAAATAAATTATTAAAAAATCATTCATTGTGATTTCTGGATTTTTTCATTTAGATTATGTCTCTCACAGTGGACATGCAATTAAAATGAAAATTTCAGACCCCTCCATGATTTCTAAGTGGGAGAACTTCACAAATTCACAGGGTGTCCTAATACTTATTTTCCTCACTATATATATATATATATATATATATATATATATATATATATATATATATATATATATATATATATATATATATAATATATATAAATGCTGTAATACAGTCACTTGTGGTGTCATAATGATTTGTGGGAAAACTCAGACTGGCTGTGGTTTAACATTTGAATAATCTATCAAACCCCAGCTGTGTTCTTCACTAATACTGTGCGATATTATTTACCTGCTGTGTACACTTTATTGATTGCCATACCTGTTCATTCCAACACATCCTAGATAGTAGCTGAGGATTTAAAGGAGTTAAAGCATAATGTCTCCAAACTTTTAATGTTGCAGTGTAGAAACTCAAAGTATGGTCATTAACTCACAGTGTTTAGGCCTCAGGCTTCACACATATGTTCACACAAACACACATGTACATTTTTTCCCTTTCATGTTTAATTAGTATAAGAGCTCGTTTGCTCCAGTTATTAATTAAAACACGGGGAGAACATGGAAACTCCGCTCAGATGCAGACTCGAACCCAAGACCTCAGCACTGAGAGGCGAACGTGCTAACCACTAAGCCACTGTGCCGCCCAAATAGTTCTTATTGTTTTATAGCTGCAGTGATATTTACTCGGTATAGCACTTTTCACACTCTACATTTATGTGTGAAAGCTGCTATAGAAATAATAATAATGGTCTTGATCTGTCCACAGAATATTGTTCCAGTAGTCTTCTGCCTTGTCCATGTGATCTTTAGTAAACTGCAGATGGGCATTATGATCTTGTTGGAGATCATTGTTGTTCAGTGTTCTCCTGATGATGGACTCATGAAATTCCTTTGGGTTCTTTTGTGACCTTGTGGACTATTACACATCTTATTCGTACATAGAACCAAGTTTCTTTTATTTACATTTGTCTCAGCTTAACTAAATCACATTTGAAGATAATGGCCCTCAGATGAAACCATTATGATTAAGTGATTATGTAATAATTGTGATTGGCTTGTATGATATCAGTGATTTGGAAAGTTTCCACTGGAAAGTTCACGTCTCTACAGACAGTTGTATAATATTAATATATATATATATATATATATATATATATATACACATACACATACACAAACCGGATTCCAAAAAAGTTGGGACATTAAACAAATTGTGAATAAAAACTGAATGCAATGATGTGAAGATGGCAAATGTCAATATTTTATTCGTAATAGAACATAGATGACAGATCAAAAGTCTAATCTGAGTAAATGTAACATTTTAAGTGAAAAATATG
>BRDA01081684.1:0-20331 GCA_036984385.1 Crenuchus spilurus | reverse complement strand
ATTGACTTGCTTTTCCACATCTTTGTCAACTTGACCATATATATATATAAAGAGAGAGAGAGAGAGAGAGAGAGAGAGAGAGAGTATTAGAGTTAGTTAGAGTATTCCCTAACTAAAGGTACCAAATACATACTCTTGAAGGTGCCACTCCAATGACAAACAATGTTAGTCCAGTACCTTTTTTTTTGGAGTGCTCAAATCTATCAACACTTTGCATTGAATTTGACGTTCTCAGGTTCATCTGCATCTGCAGCTGGGTCTGCTTTTCTATTGACAGTGCTGCTTTTCAGGAGTCTTACTTGACTAAGAAGAGAATTTATTTTCTAAATTCATGATTTGGTGATTGACAGGTTGGTGTGTGTAGTGTAGACACTCTATCTGAATGATAAAACATGGTGAGAGAGTGGAGAGAGAGTAAAAACAGCCGATAGGTGTTGCAGAAAGACACTGAGAGGAAGGAGGAGGGAGTCGGGGCGATGACACAGGGCTTTCTGTGCATTAAAGTAGAGAATGAAAAGAAAAAGGGTTGGAGAAAGAGAGAGTAACAGGATGAGAAATGGACTAGAAGTGTGTTGAGCAGTCAAATGTATATACAGTGTGTGTGGTTGTGTGTGTGTGTGCGTGTGGTGTGCATGCCACCATACCTGTGCAGTCATGTGCAGTCATAGAGTGAGCGTTCTCTGCCAAGCTCCTTTTAAATAAAAAACTCAGCTGCCTGCTGTCTCTCATCCATCAGGTAAAATAGAGGAAGGGCGACACACTGACATGAGAGAGTATCTCTGCACCTCTAAACTACTGCACAGGAAAAGAAACCTGCCACTGACTAACTGGACTTTTCACAGTTGTCATTTTGCCAGCCTCACACACCACTGTATGGAACTTCAAATATGCCTTGCATACCTCAGTTAATCATACTGAATATATTCACATGTGTGTGGTTGTTTAAGCCTATCTTACCTATCATATCATCACCATTGACAGTCTAGTTAATAGTCTAGTGCATTCGGTCTCTTCACAAATCCCAGAATGCACCGCGCAACCAGCAACATCCGGTTCACCATTTTCTTTTGTTTATGTCAGTGCCAGCTACGCTACATACACTGTTTACAACTTTATTTGGTAAGTAAATACTTACGTGATATCTACTAGCTTTTTGCTATATGCAGATAATATTTATTTGGATATTAAACATCATATCTTGTTGTGTCAACTTGTATATTCAATTTATGCAGTGGGTTTTTAGTGTAAACACGTTGCAAGCTATTGTGTTGCATGCTATCAATTCAATGTAGGCCAGTGTGGCAAGCAGCGTGATAGTGTAGCTTAGTATTGATAGCATGGTGAACCGGTGAACCGGATGTTGCCGGTTGCGCGGTGCATTCTGGGATTTGTGAAAGAGGCAGTAGGTGAGACTGGAGTTGTCTGTTTGGTAATGTGTGTTACAGTGAAGCAATCTGGAAATATAACATAAAGTCAACACATTTCAGGCTTTGTTTAGAGTAAAAAAGACATATTGGCAAGATATATCTTCTCAAATTGAGTCAGTATACACTGAAATTGTATTTTTTAAATTTATTTTAATTAACAATAAATAATTTTTTATCAGTATTTTTTCTGCAGAAACCATTATATACAGTATAACTTTTTGAATGTAATTATGGAAATTAATCAACTTTTCCATGATATTCTAATTTTTTGGAATGGGTCTGTATATGAGATGAAAGCATACTTCATAATAAGATGACAGAATACTCCATGTTCTTCCTGTGTGTGTGTGTGTGTGTGTGTGTGTGTGTGTGTGTGTGTGTGTGTGTGTGTGTGTGTGTGTGTGTGTGGGTTAGAGAGTCAAAATGAAAGAGTTTCCCTGAGCTATAGCATAGCTGTGCCAGAACTCTGACACTGAGACAGACTCTATGTTTAAAAGTGATTCACACTCCTGAGTATATCCCTGAGGGAGAGCTTTCCTGTATTGCAATTATGTAAATGTGTTGTGGTGTTTCGTTTAATTGCTTAAGGAGTAAGTCTGTGCTCAAAATATTGATATTGCAATGTGCAGACATCCAATTCCCAACAGGGTACATGTACATGAACACCTGTATCAATATTTACTAAAATGGGGTTGCTTTATCTGTTCCTCACTTGATATGATACTCTATAATCATATTATCAAGAGCTTTCTGATGCTACCCATCTCTCCTGAGAACACGTGCATTCAGGTATGGAGTGGAAGAGTTCTTATTACTGCGCTCAACCAGAATGTAAGTTTATGTTTGAATGCTCGTAGATGTCTTTAAATATATACAGTGCCTTTAAGTCACTTAAATTATAACTGTTTTGTAATCTAAATTCATTTGCCTCTGCTTATGAAGTGTGAAGTATGATCGGAGTGAGTTAAGGTTTTAAATCGTAGCATAACCTGTGAATGTAGTGTAGGCTCTTGAGATCTACTCTTGATGAGTTAGCTAGCACAGAAGTAAGTGATCATAATTGGCTGGAGTTAATTGAATTTGTACTTATGTTTATTTTAAGAGTTATAACCATGCTCAAATTGGTGCTGCATCTCAGACTGAGTACTTCAAGTAGTATGCTTAGGCTGAAATTTGTTTGTAAAGGCTGAAACCTAAAAACTCTTCAAGACCAAGTCTTGCTAATCTGCATCCATTATAAACTATTGGAAAATGGTAAAAGGAGGTCTTACCTTAAAATATGTACAAAAATTAACCATCAATTCCATGCATCAGTACCAACAAAATGATAATAAAATATCTCCAACTTCTACTTACAATCATAAATATTGTATGTATTGGGGGCAGCCATGGCCTAGTGGTAAGGATCTGGTCTTGTGACCAGAAGGTCGCTGGTTCGATCCCCAGACAGGACATGACTGAAGTGCCCTTGAGCAAGGCACCTAACCCCTAACTGCTCCCCGGGCGCCGGTGGATAAAGGCTGCCCACCACTTCGGGCACAAATTCTCACAGCCTAGTGTGTTCTCTAGTGTGTGTGTGTGTGTGTGTATTTCACTGCACGAATGGATTAAATTCTCTGTTATTGAAAGTTGACTGGCATCAAATGGCAGTTTAGAGTACAAACAACGATAAAACAGTTTTTAATCCAGCAAAACGAGCACTTCAAATCAATGACACCATCTGACATGAAGAGTCCTTCTTTTCCTTTTAACTTTATGCTTGAGGCAGCTACCTCCTGTTTAAAAAGACTGGCAGTAAAGTCAATACAATTTATCAGTACAAACTGTGAAAGCTGTGTGGGTGACCTCTGTACACTAAACTGCCAGGTGTTCAGTGACATCCAACTTGATTCGGAAACATGCTTCTCAATCTACTGAAAACCCAACTTCCTACAGAACATATCTGAGCTATCAGTAATATATCAGTGAAACAGCAGTAGTGGTGCAACCCTTGTAACCCTTCTATTGGTGTATTGCTTACATTAAGCTTAATCCTAACCCTCAGCAGGACTCTAACTAAATGTAGTAAACAACATGTCTATAACAATGTGTTGAGTTTGATGAGATGATCTGTATTAAACAGATTCAGTCATTTCTCCAGTGAATATCTACTAATACAGAATTAAAGAACTGAAGTCAACAGATTATACAAAAAATAAAAAAATAATATTTTCAATCATATGTTGATCATCTACAGGGCAGCATGATGGCTTTGCAGTTTGCCTTCCATCACTGTGGTCTTAGATTTGAGTCTCCAGTCCCAATCTGGGTGGAGTTTCTATGTTCTCCCAATGTCTGTATGGGTTTCCGCCAGGTTCTCTAGTTTCCTCCCACAATCCAAAAGCATGGAGGTCAGGTGAATTGAGTATTCCAAATTGTCATGGTGCGAGTATGTATGTGTGCCCAGCGATGGATTGGCGTTCTTGGTTTAGCTAAGATAGTATAATGCGCTGCCCTATGCCCAGTGAAGGTGTAGGGGACTCACCTTGACCTTGACCAGGATAATGCGGATAGAAATAATGGATGCATGGATGTTGGTCATATATGGGGCAGCACTTTGGCTTAGCAGTTAGCACGTTCACCTCTCAGTGCTGGAGTCATGGATTTGAGTCCCATCTGAATGGAGTTTCCATGTTCTCCATGTAACTGTGTGGCTTTCCTCTGGGATCTCCAGTTTCCACCCAATGGCCAAAAACATGGAGGTCAGGTGAATTGAGTATTCCAAGTTGTCCTGTTGCGAGTATGTATGTGTGCCCAGCGATGGATTGGCGTTCTTGGTTTAGCTAAGATAGTATAATGCGCTGCCCTGTGCCCAGTGAAGGTGTAGGGGACTCACCTTGACCTTGACCAGGATAATGCGGATAGAAATAATGGATGCATGGATGTTGGTCATATATGGGGCAGCACTTTGGCTTAGCAGTTAGCACGTTCACCTCTCAGTGCTGGAGTCATGGATTTGAGTCCCATCTGAATGGAGTTTCCATGTTCTCCATGTAACTGTGTGGCTTTCCTCTGGGATCTCCAGTTTCCGCCCAATGGCCAAAAACATGGAGGTCAGGTGAATTGGTTATGCTAAATTGCCCTGCTCTGAGTGTGTGTTCTTCACTGTCCTGACTTTGGCTTAATTAGTGAAATGCCCTACCCAGCGCCCAATGCAGGGGTATGGGGACTCACCTCAACCCTCAAATGAATTAAACAGTTAAGACAAAGGATGGATGGATGTTGGTCAACTACTGAATGTATTCATATGCTTCACTACTGTCACTTCACTGGTATGTTGTTGATATGATACTAAAGAGGTGCTTCTTGTACAAAACACCACTCAGTGTCTCATCCGGCTACAGAAACTGAATGCTCTGGAATTACTTTCAATTTAACAGGAAAGATAATAACATTTAAATACTAGGATATATTTTTTAATATAATGAGGCAGGTTTGAACATTATAGTTCATTATAGACCACCTGTTTAGGATCATTACATTCACCAGAGACTGGAGGATTCAAATGGAAGCATGACTGACAAGGGTTCTGTGGAACCCTGGGTGGTCTTTGGTCCCTATTTTTGTGCTCATTGTGCTCATGTTTGCAGGAATAATGAAACCATCTATAGCAGATGCTTATGTGCTTTAGTGAATGCCATTCATTAACTGCCTTTTCTTGTGGTCAGTAGGGGTCATGGAGTTCTTCATTAATTCTTTGTTTTTGCTATACTTAGCTGCAGCAAATTAATGCATATGTGGACTAGTAGGTTTGCCACAGAGCTTGATTAGGAAATTCACATACTCTGCCATAAAAGACTCAACACGTCTCATTCAGGTATAAGACAACATTTAATGAAACACTGATTAGCAGAAGCTGGTACCAGATGGTTATTAAAGATACTGGGTTTCCTCTACGACAGCTCTCGACTTTATATACTAAAACACAAATATACTATCACAAATAATTATTGAGAATACATTCTTACTGTATGTTAGTAGAAAAATTATGAAAAAATGGAAAGAAGCTTCAACAGATAAATACAATATCAATAAGTATTATTTTTGAGTTTGTTCACCATTTTATCTTTATTAGTTTCTATTATATTTAGGAGACTAATATTCCATTTTTATTCTGCAAGGATCGTTGACAGTGCTCCTCACAAACAAAGTTCATTCTTAGATGTTTTCTTCAAGTACTTCCAAATGCATTCAATGGTATAGAGATCTAGCTTTAAAAAGACCTGCATTTCCACACTTATTTTCCTTTGACTTTGCCCTTATCTTATATCTAAACTCAGAAATATGTCCTTTAGCCATTTTAGATGCATGAGAAAGGCATTGCTTGTGAAGTGTTCTTGCTTGTGAAGTATCTCTTTTGCTGTTTTCAAATATAAAAATGGACGTTGATGGTGGATGACTCTTCTGTAATGATGATTGTTTTTGCATCAATATTAATATAACATTATTTGCATGAATCTGCAATATCAACAATCAACACGTAGGCATCAACACGTCATCTACATGTCTACTTTGAATTTTCTAGAACATTACCTACTCTATTCACACAAATGCACTCACCCAGAGGTTCTCCAGAATTTTGTACTGGCTGGATAATGTCTGGGAAATGTCGAGTCATTTGTATTTGGGTCTGAAAAGACACACAATGTCAATGATGGAAACATGTAATGTAAGGAGGATGCATCTGTAACTATATGATAAATGAATTTAAAGATTATACCCAGATATGTGAGAATGTGGGCCACCTCTGGCTCAGAAATGGCACTGCTGGCCCATTGTCGGCATGACAACCTGCATGTGAGCTAAATGTGGCCCTTATATTGAAAATACACATTTGGCCCACATGTTCTAAAACACATGTGGTCCACTTCTGGCAGAGATATGGCAGTGTTGCCTACATATGAGCCATCAGTGGCCCACATATTAATAAACCTATTTGGCCCACATGTTCTAAAACAGATGTGGTCCACTTATGGCAGAGATATGGCAGTGTTACCTACATATGAGCCATCAGTGGCCCACATACTAAAATACCTATTTGGCCCACATGTTCTAAAACAGATGTGGTCCATTTCTGGCAGAGATATGGCAGTGTTACCTATATATGAGCCATCAGTGGCCCACATATTAATAAACCTATTTGGCCCACATGTTCTAAAACAGATGTGGTCCACTTCTGGCAGAGATATGGCAGTGTTACCTACATATGAGCCATCAGTGGCCCACATACTAAAATACCTATTTGGCCCACATGTTCTAAAACAGATGTGGTCCACTTCTGGCAGAGATATGGCAGTGTAACTTACATTTAGCTGATATGTGGCCCTACTCTGGCATATATGTAGCCCACATCTTGCAACCGGGAGTGGTCCGCCCAAGTTCCGTCAATCCATGTGGCAAGTGGCCCAAATGAAATGAGGGCCAGATGTAGGCCAGAATAATTTTGCTCTCTGGGTTATGATGGGAATTGATGTAAAGTGTGGACAAATAAAAATGATAGATTTGATATTAAACAATGTTGGAGACATTTATATAGATTTTCCAAATGTTCTTGCTTTCTGACTTATTTAGCTACTTGCTGGCCATTTTAAATGATAATTAAGTAAACAGAGGGTGGCCTCTTATAACTCATAATTCATTTATATAGTTGAATATAATATCTATGGTTATGTAAGGAAGAAACACCTTACTGTAGGCTACACATCACCTTGGCATGTCAATATAATTGACATAAGTTAATATAAACATGTGTTCCAATAGGAATCATGTCTGTTAAAGTTCCTTGGTCAGTTTGGATGAGGTTTATAGACATATGTATTTGACATGCATTAGGAACAATACTGTAAAAAAGAGCAGTGCATTATGGGACATTGGCTTTTGATATCTTTATTGTTATCTCCTACTGTGTATGTGTGTATTGTAGAGTTGGCAAAATCTTATATAGTTGGCTAACTACATATACTTGGCTTATATAGTTGGCCAACATGGTGCTGCTAGTTTTTGCACCCCTTTTGAGACAATCCTGCTGCTGCTAAATACTGCCTGTCCCCAGACTCCCTGTGTTGCCACGTCTATCTACTGCATGTGTGAGGGTGGATTGAGCTTTGTTTGGGTTGTGTTATTGGATAAGTGGAGCTGTGGATGTTGTGTATGTATAGAGTAATAGGTGGGTGCATAGCCTCTTTGTCTGCGTGGACAGGCCCTGTCTGTGCGTTGTGCTGGTGTGGGTGGCTGGATTGACAGTGTGCTGGATGGGTTGTGCACAGAGCTGATTTCTCCAGCGCAGTCATTAGCCTCAGTAATAGACTGCTGTCATTCCTACCAGTGAACCCAGAGGCCAGCACATGCAGGCTGAAAGGCCACTAATCAATTGCTGTGGCTTTCTCTCACTCAACATTGTCTACCTGTATCATTTTTTTCACCTTCCTGCTCATGTGATGTGGAAGCACTGTGAGAGCAATCTGTCTGAGAATGGAAGGCTTGTAAGAGTCTATTTGCTGTTACATGTTTTTACACTTACTCTCTTCTGTAGTTCTTGTCCTCTTTTCACTCAGCTATTGTGAGTCCTTTCTTTGTACCTGTTTCTTCTTTCTCGCTGTCTTTTTGCAACACACACAAACACACACACACACACACAGTTCAGGAGTGTGAGACGAGGCCTTTTTGTCTTCTCATTAGATGTGGATGTTATCAGTGTCTCCCAGCTCGGTATCACACATCAGGATTAGCTGCTGTTTGGCAGTTTTAGTCTCGCACAGCCCACCGCCGTTTGTCTTACCTCCCAATCTCTGTTTTGTGTGGATTAGAGTGCCGTTGTCTTTGGATTAGGCCGCCGCTGTGCTGTGGCGAGTGAGGCATCTGCACCCTCTCTGCTCTGCTGAGCAGCGGATCCCTCCAAACTGCCCGCTCTCCCTCCTCAGATCAGCGTGCCAATCATGAGCGATGAGCACATCATATAAAAACTTCAAACTGTGAGACAGTACAAATCTGAAGATTTACTCAATTAATGCTCGGGTCTCATCCCTCACTGAAGAAAAGTGCACAAATTTTGGACACCTCTGGTCACATGACATGTTTTGTTCATTTAGAATTACAACATTTCATACATGTATTAGTTTGCAGTTTCTATTTATTTTTAAAACTACACATTGGGAAAAAATCTATATTCAATGTGCCATAACGTGCACAGTCCAGATTTGATATTTAATTTTTTCCCAAAAAAAGTTCCTGAAATACATCATCAATTGTTCTGTACCATTCAAGTCATTGTTCCCTTCTGGCATCAATGGCCTGTGAGGCACCATGTTATGCTGTTGAGAGGATCTCAATGTACTAGATGTCTATTCGTAGTACACCTTCACTACAGCAGTCTAACAACCATCAAAGTTAGTGGCTTCCAAGATTCAACCACCCGTCACTCAGTACCGTGCTATCATGTCCTTTTGGACATCAGTCACATCACATTCTTTGACCATGGTGATCTGCTACAACTGACTGGTGTGCTCACATATTTGTACATGCAGCAAACCCTGTCACATGGCATATTTGATGTCCCAGGCAGAGTTCATTCCAAACCAGGGGTGGTCATAATATTCGAATATGACTGTAAATAATAGTGCTACACAGTCTCACGACCCGTAAGCAAGCCTTAAAGACATTATTACTAAACATGGCTTGGCCCCACACACATCTAACAACAAATGTCTCTATATTCAGTTTTGCTTCTGGAAATATTGTTCCTTAGACGTTGGATGTGAATGTTTTCAGAATTCTTGACACCCTCTGAATACCCACCTTATTTTTAGGTTTTGCCATCTACATGTGTATGCCTAAATTCTTTGGTACAGGTAGATGCAATATGTTGATGTTTTTTGTAAATTAACTCTTCAAAAGAAGAGAAAATGAGTTTGTTTAATTGTCATTTAATAACACATGCTTACAATTCATTGTTAAGGACTGCATAAACATAGACACATTTCATTTTTTGTCCCCAAAATGTTTTTTTTTTCTTGCTGCACAGCCTTGAAGGAACTTTATGTAGGGCTATCATTCATCTAGCTTTGTGTCATCTAGCTCAGTTCTATTTATTTGGAACTTATTTAGAAATCATGAAAGCAGGGGCGTGGTAGTGGGGGGGGGGACTGAGTTACCAGGGCCCCAAGTGGGGCAAGGGCCTTTGAGGAGTCTGGAATTTTATTTTCCTTTTAATATTAAAGGAAATAATATTTGATAATAAGGGCGAGGGGCCCTGGGCACTGCTTGTCCATAGGGCCCAGCATTTGGTGCCACACCCCTGCTTGACAGGATAACTTTACAGCTGCTTTACAAACACCACAATAGTTTAAAATGTTCTTCCAATGTTTTTTAAATCCCTAAAAAACATTTACATTTATCCAATTATTGGTTTAATTGGAACTAAATCTGTAATCAGCAGCTCAAAATAATAATAAATGAACAACTGAAACAGAAAAATGAAAAAGTTTTGACTCACTAAATGTGATTCTATTTAATCTATTTAATAGGACAATAGTTGTAAAATGTTCCCAAACAACCTGTAAAGCTCTGTAGTGAAACTTAAGAACAGTCTATTGTATAACATTGTATAAATGATTGTTTTTGCTGAACTAATGCTTTGCCATGTGTGTGGTTCCAAACAAGATTCCAGTCATAATCAATGCATCTTGTTACAGTAGCAGAGAATGTCCTTAATCACCTTAAGCCTGTAAGAGATGTTGGAGTATTCATCGAGGTGCAGGAGGACTGCTGGCTGAATGTGAGAATGAATGTGGTGGAGGTGACTGCGAGAGAGTAAATGTGAGCAGTGTGCCATTTATAGAGCCACGGCTGATTTAGGAGAGCGGCGAGTGCAGAGACTGTAGATCCAGCCTAGGCTCTCCCTGACCGGGTCTCTTTGCTTTTCTGCTGATGCTGTGTGCAGCAGGAGGGGGATTTACAGAGATGAAGAACAGAGCATTTTGCTTTCTGTGCTCCAGCCCTGATCCCACACCTGTCCCAGCCTGCTGTATTTACCAGGGAGAAAATACGACCCCACAGAAATACCACGCAGCAGCATCTGCGCACAGGACTCTAAGAAGAAGGTTTATATCCCATATCAGAGCCAAGAATCATCAGCTTCACTATGAGAGAGAAAGCGAGGTGAGATGAGCCAGCGCTGGCTGAGAAAGGAAAGAAGGATGAAAAAGGAGGAGACAAAATGGGATTGATGATGCTTATTAGGGTAAACTATATCGATGGACTGTCTATTGAATAGTGTGGAAAGTAAATGAACGTTTACTTCCAGAAGTGGATCCGGCCATGCAAATGATGTTCATTAATAATTGATAAGCAGAATTTGTAAGCGAGCGGAAAAGAAAACACGTGCATCCCCAAGTGACCCCCGCATCCTGCTGAGAAGCTGTCAGTAGGGACATTGGCAGCTCAGACGATCTGTCATCTATATTCCTGCCTGCGATGTTCCAGCTAATCACCACAGCTCCTCAGAGCAGCAGGGGACCGCAGTCACGTGGGCTTAAGCTGACTGGATTCAGATGACAAGCCTGTCACATTAGCCAAACATACTGACTGCCCACCCTCTAAGATGTCTGTCCAAGAAGGGCCATGTTGCCTTCCCTGGCCAGGGTCCACTCAGTTCCTGGAGCAGACGGCTATCCTGTGGCTCAGCTTAGCGCTACTCTCCAACTTGGATGGACAGCACACTTTTACACAGCGAGGTGACCGAATGTCACTGTAAAGTCGCTGCTACCAAATGCATAACGCAAGACTAGCAGGTCGCTAGGCTAATTGATATAAATACGCCTTTACCTTAGAGCTGATGGCTTGAGAGAAATCTCTGCCTTAACAGTGCGACGCTATTCATCACAGCAGAGGAATCGATCAGCCCTCATTTTCTCCACAATACTCTTTGCGTGAGTCGGTAATGTGGACGGAAAGGAGAGGAACGGCAATTAAGACCCTGTTCGGGTCCAAGTTCAAACAGTGGGGCCAATGGATTGTGTCTTTGTACATTTTGGAACGGCTCTGCCGACTGAGTACGATCAATGCTACTTGCCACACTGTGCACTTCTGGATCAAGTTGGATATTTACTTTGTTAGGAATCGATGCGGTATTAATCAGCGGGATTCTGCTTTTGTTTACTGAGTGGCCCTCTGAGGCTAGAGAGTTTGGGTGGCCTCTTGGTAAACACGCTTCGTCCTGAGGGAACTGAAGAATAGACTTTCAGCCAACATTCGTCCTTATTTCAGATGCCTCATTGATAATCGATTTTACTCCACTTCACTGTACAGCCCCAGTCCCACACGCAGTTCTGCTGACCCTGAATACAAACACATGTGGGCTGCTGGCGGGTGATTTAGGTGAGGAGCTTTAGGATTAGAACGAATCCTTATCAGTAAAGCCATTCCCGCTTAACATTCCTCACAGACACATCCACACACCGTGGGTCAGAGCGGCTCTGTGCTTTTAGTTGATTTGAATCTGGCTTCAAGAGGTGACCAGTTCTCAAGGGCAAGATGAAATACTCTCTTTTTTCTGTTTGCTCTTGATTGTATGTGTGTTTGAATAGAAGAACCACTTTTGGTTCCCTAAAGAATTTTTCAGCTGATGAAAGTGAGCAACCGTATATGAAAAAGTTTGGACACTGTTGGACATTTTCTAAGTTAAAGTAAGTTTAAAAATTACAGAGAACTTACTAGCGCATCTCAAAAAATGTGAGTATTTATTTAAAAAGCTAAACTCTTGACTGATTAATCCAGGTCAGGGTTGAGGTGAGTCCCCCTACCCCATTGGGTGCTGGGCAGGGCATTACAGTAATTTAACTGTAGCCAGGACCCATCCATCGCTGGGCACACACTCAGACAAGCACACACTTGTACCAGAACAATTTAGAGTACCCAATTCAGCTGACCTCCATGTTTTTGGACTGTGGGAGGAAACCAGAGACCTAACAGATACAGAGGGAACATGGAAACATCACCTAGATGGGGACTCAAGGTCTCAGTGCTGAGAGGCAAACAACCAATCCACCCAGCCCAATTTAGCCCGGGTTAGCCCAGGTTAGCCCAGGTAAACTGTCATATATGTTATATTCATTACAGTGAAAGTGTCACATTTCTTGCCTTTTGTTTGCTTTACTATTGATCAGAAAATCCAGAAATCCAGAATCTCATATTATTTGAAAATTTCATTTGGAGTTTGAATAAAATACTATTCAACCAGTATCAACATTTAAATAAAAAGGCTTGAAATATGTCACTGTATGTGTAATAAACATAAAATATATGACAGTTAATTTTTTGAAATTTTTATTTATTTATTTATTTATTTATTTCAATTCAGCAGGTCCTATTGATCCTCAACTTTGAATTATTGTATAGAACACTTCTCTAAAGAAAGTCTTAACAAAACCTTATGTGATCAGAGCTAAAGTTATACGGGTGTTTATGATTGTATATCTGAGCTGAGAACCATTTCGGGGTTTTTTTTTAAGAGCGTGACAATTCTGCATGTTTATGAATATTCCAGAAATGATCACAAGCTTATATAACACCTTCTTGCCATGCTTCCAGGTGTTACATGAATGAGCTCCATATGTTTACCTGTTATTTGCATCTCATTTTGTCTGTGTGTGCAATAAATAGAGAAAATGTTGGACTGGGGACACTAGAAATATAAGGACATATTCTACCAGTGGAATACTGCAGGTTTAATTATGCATGTGTTTATCTTAAAGCACTTACATCAGGTATTTTCTGTCTGCTTGCTGGGCTTATTTATTTCTAATTATGGGCTGGAGGATTCTCCAGAGATTGGATATCTTCCCCGAAGCTTGGAATCAAAGCTAAAGGAGATGTGCCCAGGGACTGAGAGGGTTCTGGAAGGGGGAGGGGAGCACCGTGGAAGACTTCACATTGCACAAAGTCTACTACACTTCCTTTGTTTTTGCTCTCCTCTTTGGGATGATACATTGCCAAACAAGAGAAGCTGGAGAGCTACAAGATGAAGAGAGTAGCAGGGGTCAAATGTTTGAGAGAAACACCCTCTCCACAGGTGTGCATGGGTTTTTTCTTCTTCTTTTCTTTCAGCCATAATTCAGAGCATTACATTGTTTAAAGAGTGATGGCTAGGAGAGTCTTGAAACCCAGAGAAAAAAGGGAATACCATTCCACATCTCCTTCCATTTCCTAGTGCTCTTCAAATCCTCACCAGTCCACAATCATGGGATGCTGTTATACTTGCACACGTTCTCCTCCAAAAGAATTTCATTAACTTGTTTTTTCTTGACCAGAATGCCCCGAGCCTCTCTCTCTGCATCCTCATTTCTCATTTTTTGCTGTTTCTGATATTCCATTCAATAACTTGCCTCCTAGCATCCTCTGCACCGCTCTTCATTTAAGATTCATCTCAGGCAAGGCAGCAGCTTTGTGCAATTTAGGAGCCACTAGCTCTGATTTGGGCTTTGAATCCCTGTTAGGCATAGATTGATTTCACATGGGTGCATGGGGCATCTCGCTGTGCCCGCTCACTGCGTGATTTCTCAAAGGACATACGCACAAAATTCACACAAAAAAGCAGATGCACAGGGCAGCGTTTGACTAACGCCACAGCCAGGGACTTCTGAAAGCAGTGACGCAAGGAAGAGAGTGAATTGCTTGCAAAAATATGAATAAATAAATAAAGGAATTACATGTTGACATCTAACCACTTTAGAGCAGTAGAAAAAAGTGGTGTGCTGCTTCTCATTGAAATCATGACCGAAAGCACATTTGAAATTTCAGCTTTTTCCATCAGCCTCTGACTAAAGACTTCTGAATATATGGTGCAATAGATTTAAAAGCTCTTTTATACCCAGTGCAGTCGTATTGCTAAATAAAAGGGCCTAAGGCTCCCCAGCACACCCATCAGCCAACATTAAAGCCAATTTGCTAAAACTAATATGCTGTCAGCCCTCCTCATGACACAAAAACAGCTCCAACCCACCCAGGCATGGACAGAACCTCTGAAGGTACCCTGTAGTGCACTGTATGTCCAGATGTTTGTGGACACCCCTTCTAATGAATGCATTCAACTGCTTTATTCTGCACCCATTGCTGACACAGATGTACAAATACACACACACAGCTTGTCTAGTCCCTGTACAGAAGTACTGCCAATAGAATAGGCAGTCTGGAGCAGATAAACATGAACCTACTGGCACCATGTCTAATGTTATGAGCTTGAGGGGTATAAACCCCCCAGCATTGCACTCTAGACCAGTAGCACCGTGTTGTCTGTAATGATGGTGCTCCATCCAATTCTTTTGGGATTAGTCGAGGTGGTGATCATCCAACATCCTGCCCTCACTTATTGAATGCAATCACATCCTCACAACTCCAAACTCTAGTAGAAAGCCTTCCATGCACAGAACCGACTCCAACAAAAGTAGAATGAACTCTTTAATACCTTTGATTTTAAAAGAAACAATGAATCAGTAGGTGACCCAATGCTTTGTCCATAGAGTGTATAAGTCATCAAGATGTAAGAAGCAGATCCAAGTCCTGTATCTTGTGGATCTGTGGGTGTTTCAATGAATCAGAATATCTGTGTAATTCAAAAAGTAAACTATTTAGGCCAATATGATGCAAGTCAACCTGATTCACTAGTGATTGTTATATATAGAGATGCACATTACAAACACAGTATGTACTATAGGGCTATTGTATTTGTCAATGTCAGGACCAGGAACAAGTTGATATGTAACTAGTTATGTACATACTGTATATATGTTTTATTTTTGCTTATCCAGTGATGAGCCAATACATTATGTCCCATACAAAACGATTAGCTTTCAAGAAATGGTGCATCTCGAAGTATAGGATATATTACAAAGGAGGTGACAATGTAGATGTGGGAGAAATGGCAGGCGTCTATGTTATGACCAAACAACTGAATAGGGGCATCTCTGTGGGGTGCATCTGCTCAGCAGTGGTCAATACCTATTGACAGTGGTCGATCCCATCAAGCGTCTGTGAGATGTGGTGGTACACAGCTGCTCTGCCTTGCAACAGGTCATAAAGGATCTGCTGTTAACATCTTAGTGTCAGATACCACACAACACCTTTAGAGGTCTAGGAGAGTCCACGCTTCATTGAATAAAAGCTATTTTCAAAGCATGCAGAGGACCACAGCATATTAAGCATATTAGCATATTAATTATAGTGTTTTTGTTCCTTGGAGTATTTTTTTACTGCTTTTGCATTTCAAAAGTTGTCTTAAATGCCATGGATGAAAAAACAAATATCTCCTTTTTACATAACAAAGAATGAGTGAATGAATAAATGAATGAATAGCTCTTGACCATGATGAGTTATTTACAGTAAGTGCATAATGAATTCAGAATACAATATAGTGTATAACTAAGTAAATATGGTTAAAGTGGTTAATGGACAATGTGCCCCAGGACATGTTCTGATTCCATTAACTCAGTGTTTTAGTGGGGGCAGTGGGCTACTAATTGAGCTGAGGTTATATTAGATATCACTTTCCAAGAGCTTGTTTAGGATGAATTTGCTGCTTTGTTGTGACCGACTCCCAGGTCTAGGTTTGCACCATACTGACAAAATAGCATCATTACAATTACATTACTGCCTATTGTGAATGATCTGTGACATGTGATGTATTACAAATGCATCAGTGTTTGTAATGACATGCTAGATGGATGATTGAAGTGCAAAATACTGTTGTGCCTAGAGCCCAGGTTCTTTTTGTGGCAATACTGAAAGACGTATATATTAGTACAGGATGTCCTGTTTTCTTCTTTACCAAAATAATTATGAATAACATGAATGCTAAAAAGATATGGTGATGAAATTTGGATTAAACATACTTCAGTCTGTGTGAAAAAGATTGATGTTACAAAATGTGCTGGAAATGTCCACTGCCAGTGTCCAAGCACGTTTGAACTTGATGTTTCATGTTATGAAAGGTCATCCACCAATAAAGGTTATCCACCAATAACCCTGTTGTTTCCTAAACTGGTTCAGAAATTCCCATTTCGCCTTCTGAATTGAGTTATCCAGTACATGAATACTCTTCCTGTACAGTGTACCAATATATTATGCATAGATTATTGCACAATTCTCAATTGAAATAACCAACATCCAGTGCTGTGTCCACGAGGATAACTGAGGGCTTTAGTGTCACATTGCAGTGGCAAAAGACTGATGATGCTGGCTGGATAAATACCGGCCTCGACTCAAACAGCTGTGCATGTTAGTTGTCAGAAATTAATACCCATCTACCCCCACCGTAATCGTGCATGTCAGTATTTTCACACAAATTCAGGTATATTTAAATTTAATCGCCATATCTTTGTTAGTATTAAACTTATTCATGGTTGTTTGAGTAAAGAAACAAACGGGACACCCTGTCGATTTCGTGTTGTTTTGTCTTTACTGTGAAATATAAAAGAAATGCAAAATATAAACTGTTGATGTCAGATGTCCATGCATCTTATTGTGTAAGATGTAATAAAGTGTAAGTCTAAGAAAATATCAGTACACTTCAAAAACACAGTAAGGCAGTGTTGTAATCGATCTTCAGTCATTAGACTCTTCCACTCCACAGAAACAAATAATGTAATAATCCACCACTCACAAAAAAAAAGCAGTATATGGCCTTGCTTACAATGTCACAATATATTATAACCTCTGTATCATGATACATGTACATATCGTATTGTCAGGTTCTTGAAAATACACAGCGCTGTTATCTTGTGACCCTCCCACCTTATGCTGTGTCCCTGTCCACACCCCCTGTACCTGTCACAAGTTCTGTGTATATGTTTAGTCTACACTTGTGTTTGTGTTTGGTCTTCATGTCATGTTTTATCCATGCCCCCAGTCACATCATGTCTGTTTATGTCACAGTTCATGGATTTCACCTGTCCCTGGTCACTTTACAGCCCTTCCCTATTCCATGTCTTGATTAAGTGTGCTTTATAAGCCTCCTCATGTCTCTTGTCCCTCATCCATCATTCTGCGTATTTCAGTCTGGGCGTTCACGTTGTCTGTGTCAATGTTAAGCTCTGTCTATCTCTGTGTCGAAGTCTTCAAGTTCCACTTTAGCCACAATCATAGTGTTTTGGGTTTAGTTTCACAGTCACAGTCACAGTCTGTTTTGTTTACATTTCTGGTTAAATAAAAACCACTATTGTTTTGGATTACTCTGCATCCTACCCTGCTTCAGTCACCTTTGTTGACTTATGTACTACATTACAAAATGCAAAAAATTTAGGATCAGGTAAAAAGCTTTTAAATAGTCCTATTTTATACTAAATAGATTTTAATATATAGAAACATACAATACTGCTTTGCAAAAGTTTGTACATACATGTGTAGTTAAATTATATATATATAAAATTGTATTATTAGTATTATTATTATGTTACACCTACATTCTTTCTAGAGACCCAAGGACACTTTACAATTTATATATATAATTTATTTACTCTTATTTGCTGTGCAAAACGTATGGCATATTTATATTTATTTTATTCCATGTTTTCCAGTGTAACCCTATGCAACCCATCATCTAGTTTCTAGAGAAATGTAGTTCAGTGTATGAGAATTCTGATGCTTATGAGTATTACAGTGAGAGAAATCAGCCCAACTGAGCAGAACAGACACGAGAAGTTTGCAGAGGGGTTCTAAAGGTGAACTGTGTGGGCTCTGTGTTGGAAAGCTGGGCTTTTTTTCCTGTTGCTGTGTGAGCAGTGTGAGTCAGCCTGAGAGACTGCTAGCTCTCCAAAGTCTACCGACATGTCAAAGTTTCAGGGAGGAAGCGGCAACCTCGGAGCACCATGAGGAAGCACTGCCACCCCCCTCTGGCGGGGGGTCCCTTTGAAGTGTGAAATGGCGGAAGCAGAGGGGCTCACACACACACCTATACACTTACAACTGCTCACACTCATAGACACTCCTGTTCATCAGCACATTCCATTCCACACACTCCTCCAATGCCAACCCACAGTTCCCAGGTGGGCCCGTGCCTGTTTCCTTGGCAACCTGGCGAGCAGCATCGAGGAGCGGAGCCAGCGTGCAGATCAGCTCGCTGTGTTTATTTGTTTAGGTCTTTCACACCATGTCGGAGATTAAATCAGGTAATTCTGTATCTGCAGAGGTCCAAGGGCTGTTTATATTGCTGAAGATGCCTGCCTGCTGTTGCGCTTTGCTGCATGTGCAGCGGTGTTATTCACAAATGTAAACAGAGATTTTAATAAACCTCTGTTTGTACCCAGGCAGCTGTTAACAGCTGAGGGCTGATCTAGGTGGGAACACGTGCCATTAGGATGCTTTACAATCCAGCATGGGTGATGGAAATGATTGACAGTGTGTATTTAATGCAGCAGAGCGAAGGTGAGAAGCTCATCCTCATTCATGAGCTCTTCTGCAGATTTTAGTCCAGATAGCTGAGATGTAAAAGCAAAAGCATTACTGTCTGCTTATCTTTAGTTTACTAGTGTATTTCTGAAAAATGTTGAATATAACGAAAAAGTTCATCTGTGTTCATAATTGAATTATGAACTGTACTGGAGAGTGTGTGATTATCCATTTATGTGTGTGCTTAGGTGCAAAGAAATTGTGGATATCGTCACACATAAGATATCTTTACATATTCGGGGTAGAAACCGACTGAAGTGCCATTGAGCAAAGCACCTACCCCCCAGCTGCTACCTGTGGCATGGATAGGGGATACCCACTGCTCCAGGCATTTGTGCCCTCCCCCCTAAAATGTGTTCACTAGTTCTATATTTGTGTGTGTGTGTGTGTGTGTGTGTGTGTAGGTGTGTGTGTGTGTGTGTGTGTGTGTGTATTTCACTGCATGTTAAATACTGAGCTCAAATTCCTCTGTGTGCAAGCACATTGGTTTATGATTGTGTCCTTTCACTTTCCTAAATGTGATTATGAAGCATCCAGATTTGCCATCAGCTGACTCTGTAACCTCACAATTGATGGAAACTACCAGCTCATCTGTTAAATCATAACAAATGGATGAGGAATCAAAGCGAGTCTCTGGACAGCTGTTTAGCCAATTATGGGCTGGTGATGTTACAGTCCGTAACTTCTCTCTAGGACCATGTTGCACTGGGCTTCTTAATTACACATTTGTTGTGCTGACCCCCAGCCTGCTTTTCTGCTGACACTAAGTGTTGGAGAAAATGCAGTGTTCGAGAGAGAGAGAGAGAGAGAGAGAGAGAGAGAGAGAGAGAGAGAGAGAGCGAGAACACACTAAACAAAAGAAGAAAACAAGCACAGTACTCACTAGACCCTGAGAGCCATGCTAAACCAACAAGGGACATGGATTAGGCAGCTGATATGGACAGCATACTAGCATTATCATTATATTGATTTGCTCTAACCACTGTTAAAAAATTATATGATTAATTAGTTAATTACTACATATTTTTGTGACCTTTTAACTAAACATATTTATAAATACTCAGTATATATACAAACCGGATTCCAAAAAAGTTGGGACACTAAACAAATTGTGAATAAAAACTGAATGCAATGATGTGGAGATGGCAAATGTCAATATTTATTCAGAATAGAACATAGATGACAGATCAAAAGTTTAATCTGAGTAAATGTAACATTTTAAAGGAGAAATATGTTGATTCTAAATTTCACAGTGTCAACAAATCCCCAAAAAGTTGGGACAAGTAGCAATAAGTGGCTGGAAAAAGGAAATTGAGCATATAATGAACAGCTGCAAGACCAATTAACACTAATTAGGTCAATTGACAACATGATTGGGCATAAAAAGAGCTTCTCAGAGTGTCAGTGTCTCTCTGAAGCCAAGATGGTA
>BRDA01081678.1:0-11201 GCA_036984385.1 Crenuchus spilurus | reverse complement strand
ATGTGAGTGTGTAAGCAGACATGTTTTCCAACAACGAAGAAGAAGCAAAAACAACTTAACCCTCTGGTGTCTGAGGGCATTTCCGACACTCTGATATAGTCTGACATGCCATAATTTTTTTTTTGCAAATTACACTCATCTACAAATGTTTTTCCCCACCGAAGTGTTACGAAGGCTTGAATGGAAATGAAATGTACAGTCACTCACGTACGGCTCGCAGGTCCTGCTGGACACTTTGGCGAGATGGGCGGCGAGACTAACTTCAGTAAACATTTTTGCCAGAACTTCTCAGAACGTGTTCATAATTTAACAGAACAAGTAATTCCGACTAGATAAATGGTATCTTCAGTCAAGGGTTTTTAGCAGTCTTATTCCACAGATGAGATGGGGATCATGTCTTTAGTGATATTATATTCCACTGTTTTAGTAAGGTCACCCTACTTCTCACTTTTTCCTCATATAAAACACATCACTAGGGCTGCCACAAACGATTATTTTTATAGTCGACTAATCACCGTTTATTTTTACGATTAGTCGACTAATCGGATCATATGTTAATTGAATATAAAACATACAGCTTTTTGCACTAGAATGCAGCTGCTATTATATAACCCTCATTAGATTTCAGCTATATGCTAACTAAAAATAAAAACAATTAAGATCATAGTTCATTAAAACTTTAATGAAATATGCAGCTTGTTGCAACAATTATTTAACTGTTTAGCATAAAGTGTAAACGTAGCACTGAAACATAACGTTAGAAACGTTAGCATTAGCATTCCTATTCAAACACATGACTGTTATAACGTTACAGAAAACACATGAATGTGTTCTAAGGCTGATGAATCAAATCGTCATCACTAATGTTAACTTTTACAGCTGTCAATATGAGTAAGCAGCAAGTTAACTCTCTGTTTACGTTCCTTTTAGCAGCTAACTAGCAATTTAGCTTACAGAGATGACGGTCCCTCTTCATCATTGTCACAATCAGCCACAACAGGCTTCCTTTTCAGGTGCTCATGCATCACAGTTGTGGAAGGCACGTTCTGACTTGCAGATATTGCATTGCACACATTTCTTTTTCATTTTCTTAAAATGATCCCACTCTTGAGCTCCGTGAGCCTGTCTGTATATAACGTCCTGTGACGTCATCCACGAGCTATCCCAGTTACCACTACTGTGCATGTGCATCAAGGACAGAAAGGAAGACGCAGCAGTAAAAGGTGAGAAAAACGCAGCAGTTTGGTGAGAAAAAGAAAGTAAAAAAAAAAAAAAAAACAAAACTATGCATCGACTATTAAATTAGTTGTCGACTATTTTAATAGTCGACATAAATCGTGACTAGTCGACTAATCATGACAGCCCTACACATCACAGTATGAGCTTTGTAACGCGGTTTGTTTCGGAGCTTGAGGAAAGTTTCACGGTCTGTGCTGCAGTTCATAGTTTTACACACTTCACATACGGCTCTTTATGACGCTGTTGTAAATGGTGGAAAAGATTAGTGGTGCTCAAACCTTTTGACTTGAATACGTTTCTCTGCTGCTCATCTGACACTCTGAATCAAAAACATCTCCAAATAATTTAACCAATGTTTTTCTTTTTACTTAACAACAACTCTGTGATCGCTTCTTTCACGTCTTTCTGTCTCTGTGCCGTCACTGCCTGCCTCACCTGTGAAGCAGTGGGGGGAGGGGGGAGTTTTTGCAAGGGAGAGAGGAGGGGCGGTGTGAAGTTGTGCAGAGGCAAAATGGAGGATCTACAAGTGTAATTACGACGCAACATAAACTATATTGATATAAACGATATTGTCTCATCTTATATCTCATATAAAACTGTATTGATATTTTTTTAAACATCGATATATCGCCCAGTCCTAATTGCTAGCCAAGACTTTGAACTGAATAAACAGAGGTGTCTGCTTCACAGTTGCCATTAGTTTTTAGAAACTGTATGTGGTTTAATTTCTAAAGCCACTCACTCAGGAGAGGTCTATTGTTCAGGAACACCTCAGGTGAGAGGCCTTTTTCCACCAACATCCCACAGATTCCTGGCCACTGGAACCCCCCAACGGAATGTCTGGGATTACCATGTCATTATCACATGAATGAGAGTGTGTCATTTTGGTGAGAAAACATGTGCAGCTGCCTCTGCTTATTTAAGCTCCTCTCACATGAATCTAAAATATATATTTAGATTTAAGCTATATATATATTTGAAAAGTAGACCCGTTAAGGTTTCCACAGTATGTTTTGTTTTTAGGATAAAATCTCACAGTTATATAAGTGTTTTTGCAGAATTTTGTTAATATACTGCCGTCAGGAGAGCCGACTCCAGATGGTTATAGAATGCGAGGACCTCACCTGGAATTTTACAACAATCTCAGAGTAATGCTGTCTTAATGCTATTCTACTATCTGAATGATTCTGCTAGTTGTTGAGGTCTTTCAGGTTTAGTTTTTTTTTTAAAGAAGTGAGGAAAAACGTTCTATTTTAACTTTACTAAGACTTCATAAAAAAGTTCTATAGAGGACTATAGACTGTAATAGTAATAGTAGCCCTGTTCCTGTCTGCTTCACAAAATTATATTTACAGATATTGATTCTCAAACACAGTATAGATTCATATTCAGCAGTTTACATGTACAGATTAGTGTGTTGTGTTTAAATCACCCATCACTAGATGGCAATGTTGTTATCTATCTTCAGCCATTAGACTCTTCCACTCCAGCAGAAACAAGTAAGGATGTACCACTGACAGTTTTACTAAAATGAGATAAAATATCACATCACCTTACTTACAGTATCACAATATATTAAACTCCTGTATGATGATGCACATTATACCGACAGGCTCTTATACATACACAGACCTGTGTTTAAGTGTGTGTGTGAGGTATGTTGAGTTGATTATTATCTAGAAGATTCTGAGCACGCTCAGTAACATCAGGCACAACCTGAACAAAATTCCCATCACCTTCCTGAAAGAATCACAATATATAACTCCTGTATCACAATACATATCATACCATACACTGTGACCTCTTAATCTGGACCATCTCTGCAGAACACAGGCATTTGTCCCAAATCAGATTACCTTACACAACCTCCTCTGGGAAGAATAGAGCACCGTGAACAGTCCTAACACACTTAGCATAAACAGTTAAGGCCCATGTGAGGTAAGACAGCCGAGTCAATAAACAGTGGAGACCAGGCAGATGAGGTAATGGGTGAAATCATTGTTCTGCTCCGATTACGAGAACATTGAGGTGACAGGAGGAAAAAGAAAAATAACACAAAGAAACTCCCAAAAGGGCTAGGAAGGACCGGCATTAATTGGGAAGGCTCATACGCAGAGACACAGCGAGCGGCCAGATGGCATTTTGTTCTCATTTGTCATACTGGCCTGATAGGAGGCGAGAGAGATTATGCATGTACAAGGGAAAAAGGTGTTTATTGATCACGACGAGCCGGCTGCCCGCAACAGGCCTTCTCCAGTCGCCTTCAGGCAGAGAGCTGACAGCAAAAATTTGGCTGACGAGGACGCTACGCCCCACAGACCACAGCGCCTGTCGTATATTACACACCATCTGTCTCTCTCTCTCTTTCTCTGCGATGAGGACTCTTCCTCGTGATAGGAGTGAGCGAGCGAGTCAGACAGACAGAGAGAGAGACAGGGCTGAAGTCAGGCAACTGCGCCTGTTGAGAAATTGGCTGCAGCAGTGAATAGCGGTGAAGATTACAAATAACCGTTGACTATAAAAACCCAAAGGAGCCCCAAATCTCCCCAGACAAGGAGCTCACTGTATTAGTCACAAGAGTCTCTTCCAGTCGTTAGGCGAGCAGTCGAGATAGAAGACAAGGTCAGAGATACAATAGGAGATTATTACAAGCTGACAATGCATGGATGCAATAAATGATTTCATTTCAGGGTCTCAAATGCTCATGTTCATGTGCATCTGTGCTCAAATAATTACTTTACCTGCTCGCAAGATATGCATGGGTCCATTTGTACTGCAGTGCACTGTACAATAATACTACAATATATTATATAACTGCACTCAAATTGCTAAGATGATTACAATGAGACATTAAATGTGGTTCACACTACAGGACTTTAAAAACCCTAAATGATGTTAAACTCCACCACACACACTGATATTTTTCACTGATTTTTTTGTCCTTGATCGTTGTTGATCATTATGACCCCCACACTACATCATCTGCCTTGAAGCACCACACACTGTATGAGTAACATAGCTGACCAACGGCTCTGAGCCTTAAAACATCGCGGGTGTTTCTCACCAACTATAAACATGGTCAGGGGCAGTCCTAGTCTGTTTGGTGCCCTAGGCAAACAGATAGGAAAAGTTTGGATTATAGACACCCCACACTACAGGCTCACCTGAGAAGATAATCGGTTATGATCACACTGAAATCAGGAAGACCTTTTACAATTGTTGGGAAAAGCTAATCGGCCTCAAAATCAGCCTCATTATCCTGCAGTGTGAACCAGGCTTTATACAGTTGTAGTAAAGATACCACTGTTAACTGTATAAAAACTCAAACACAATGTTTATTCTTTTGTTCAGATTGCACTAAATGTAACACTATTGTATTGGAGTGCACAGAGACTGATTAAACATCTGAATCAGCTTGTTTAAAATATTGCATTATATCACAATATACACCATCATAACTGCAGTACCATGACACGTATCGCCAGGCTCTTGTAACTCACAAATACACTGCATAAAAACTGTACGTGATTAAGACTGAAGAAGTCCTAGTAGAGAAATCATGATGATAAAAGCCTCATCAGGAAGCTCTAGAAGAAAGAGCGAAGGGCCGGGGCCTCGTAGTGAGAAAAATTGGGAAAGCAGCTGGAGGCCCTCACTTTGTTGAGGTCAAGGACAGCTTCCATTCACGAGAGCCGCCGTGAGCGTCTGTGGGGGCGCCGTTCTCTTTTTATTCTCCTCGTTCTCCACTCCCTTCCCCACACCCCACGGCTCTTCCTGGCCTTTCAAGCTCTCCGACAGTTCGAGAAGGATTCCAGGGAGAAGCTGGCTGACTCGCTGCCTCCAAGCGTAAGCAGTCCAAACAATACGCTACAAGAGGAAAAAAGAAACAGGGAGAAAGGCAGGAAGAAAGCGGAGTGCTCCGAGCGTTCAGTCACTGCTACTACTACTACTACACCCACACACACTTCCACATCCGTGCAGCTCCGAGGAGCCACCGGCATCTCGCAATCCCACCACACACACAGAGAACGAAGGCTAAACAAACGTTAAGAGTCATCTGCACAGACTATGACGATGGCTTCTCCACAGGCGGGCATGAAAAGCTTTCTACTGACATTTAACGTCGGTATTTAAGCTTCTCCGTCGTCCTGAAACCTTTAAGATTGCTGATGTAGCAGTGTGACAGGAAAACTCCCGTGATGCTGCGTTTTAATTAGCCGAGTTTAACCGAACGGACTCGTAGTGGCCTAGATTCATTAATGAGGTGGTGAAGGTGCAAGGCTCCTGATTCCTTTAGTCTCTCGGTACTCCAACACCAAGCAGAGGAGAAAGCAGGACTCTGGGGATAAGCCTCATTGTTAGCGGCCGGTGCGTGTCCATCATCTTACAGCTGACATGCCCCAACACCTTCCCAGTGGAGCAGCCGGTGGACCTGGATTAGCAGTGACCTTAGAGATCAAACCAACCACTGACTCAATCATCACACACAACTACACCAACAGCTCACACACTTCAGCAAACAATGTCACCTTGAATACAGCTGGCTTCGTCAATCCAAGTCTCAAGTCCAGCTCTCCTGACTCCTTGTCTTAAAGCTGAGCATTAGTTAGGAGTTTTAATAGGAGTTTTGAAGGCCAAATTCTGTAAAAACTTGAATTAAGAGCCTAATATTTGCATATTTAAAGACATTATGAATTTTAGCCTGTTAAGAGTGCATTGTTCCATGCAGGCTGTGTAGACCTCGCTGGGAGTGGAGGATGGAATAACATGGGGACTAAAGTGGGGTAAACGTAAGCTAAAGTCTTCTAAAGGTGAGACACCTGAACAAAAATGTTTGAAGTCTTAAGCTAAAGATCGTACCAGCCGTCACACTTTTATTTCAGAGCTGTGGAGGAGGAGGAGGGCGGAAATAAAACACTCCAGGCCTCAACATCCCTAAAGAGAAAAGCAATTTGTCAGGTTTTAACATGTTTGAGAAGCTAATTACCATGCTGGAAGGGATCCTAGCACTCTCCCAACTCTCTTCTCCATCTCAGACGCATTCGGCATATAAACGGCCGGATTCAATTAACAGTGAGCCGAGATTGTAGACCAACAGCCCTTTGGCTGCGTTTCGGAGCGGCTGGGAAGCCTCCTGTCCTGCCGGCGTATCGAGAGGAGATTACGGCAGCATGCTGTCTGGGCCTTGTGTGTAATCACGACATGCAGTGGCCTTTTCCCAAGGCTTATTCACTCAATCCTCTACAATCGGGCACCATCTTGAGACAGGCAGAGAAAATTTAACAGCACACATTTGAATCCTTCTCTCAAGTACATTCGTGGATGTGAGGGGGGTGCGGAAGAGCCTGACCAATGCTTGGATTGACCAGCAGAGTTGGACGCTAAAGCAATGAACATCTTTTTAAATGTTCTAAGGAAGCATTCAATAACTTAATTCTGCTAAAAATAACAACATTTTGATGGGTTCTAAGAGAAGATAATAGGTTACGGGACCTTCACAGCACAGTCCTTCCTCTCTGCCATTAGGCAGTCATTTCTAATTTATGTTGGCAAGCCTCCATTATGATGTAACATACATAAAATAGGCAATTTCAGTTCTAATGTGTATCTACATCTCAAAACAAGGTCTGCTTTTCTTCACTTACACCTTTACAATGATTAGCTCTTTTAACTGCAAGATACATAATACAAACTGTTGGAAAAAGTCCAGTGATTTTGGTAGGGGCCCTTGATAGTCAAGTAAAGAGCTTATCTAAAGGTTTTGGAACAAATTTTGGCTGATAGTCAGATTCTGTTACTGGTTGGACTGAAAAAATAACAGCAAAAAGCTTCGCACAGACAAGTATTAAGTGCATGTCTGTAGGGCTAAGACGGACAGGAGACATTTCCATTGTCCAGCCATCGACAGAGCCACCCTTTCCCTCCTTTCTGCCCTTACACGACAGCACGAGGTGATCCAGAGGCGTTATCTTTAAGACGAATGCACCATTTGGACAGGTCTGCCATGGCTCCAATAAAGAGCAGAGATACCTGACGAGATAGGGCAATGTGAGACTTATAATCAATGGTCCTGATCGAGCGCTCAGGCAGATGACGTGGAGAAATACAACCTCAATGGAAGGAGGGAAAGAAAGAGAGGTAGAGGAAAAGAAGCAGTAGCGACTTGCACTCATTCTGTAAAGTGCAGATCTTGAGCAGGGATACTATATTACTGCTCTTGTCAAACGTTCTCAGATCTTTCACATCCTGAACTCTGCTCCTAGTTTTCCTCAACCTTTACTTGGACATGCTCAGGCTTCAGAAGACTAGACAGAGAGAGCAACTCAAGCAGCTCAGCTACAGGGAAGAAGCTCCCACAATTAGCGCCGTCGATAAAGTCACAACCCCGCGCGGAGCTGATAACCCACTGAAATTAACTCCGGCAGAGGGCTTCCTGGAGGTCAAAGCCCTGCAGGAAGTTTCAAATGAGTGAGTCAGAGTAGGAAAAGTGGACAGTGCTGGACCACGAGTGCAAAATGAATAATAGTGCTCCACTGGTGACCATGGATAGTGGTTGAGAGAAGGCATTAAAATCATGATGAACGTAATGAAGCAGTGGAGAACATGGTAGAAATTGTCCTATAGCGGTCATTATGTAAGCCTTAACCTGGAAAACTAATCAAAAATGATCAAAATGATTACATCTCACTGTTGTATACACCAACAGTCCCAAAACTCCACACGAGGCATCTTTATCTTGGATATAAAGCTTGTTTAGCTGGTTTAGGGTCTGAAGTACACTAAACAAAATCTAGAATTAACAGCAAATATTTATGACAATTGTTAGCAAATGCAACCACCCAAGTGCAGAGTGCTGTATATACATTATGATAGTGAAAATATACACTCACTGTTCAGTCCTTGTCTCATTTTAGCTCTACTGAGCATGTAGGTGCACTTTGTGCAGACTGTAGTCCATCCGTTTCTCTGTGTACTTTGTTCAGCCTGTTCGTCAATGGTCAGGATCCCCACAAAGCAGATCCCCATCATTCTCAGTAACACTGATGTGGTGGTGGTGTGTTAGGGATGTTAAACACTGAGACAGCAGCTCAGCACAGTTTGTGTTGGTCCTGCTTCACTGGCAACACTGTTGACTGGCTGGAGCACATTTTTCACTCTAGTAGTGACACTCAGGTGTTTAAAAACATCAGCTCAACACACACTAACAAACACCACTATGTCAGTGCTCTGTGGGAGGTCCTGCTCATTGAAGAACAAAGTATACAGAGAAACAGATGGACTACTGTCTGTACAAAGTGCACTGATTTGCTCAGTGGAGTTAAAACGAGACAGTGAGTGCATATTTGGTTCTAATTAGTCCAGAGTCTCTGCTTTAGCATCCTCAGTCTAACACTTGCACCGTAAGCTTCAAATCATTTCTCTCTCTCTCACCCAGCTCTAACTCATCCTCTCTCGCCCATCATTCTTCTGTCTCCCCACCCATTTCCCTCATTTCTTTCTCTTTATTCTCTCCATCCTCTGTGCAGTGATGAGGGATGTTTCATGCGACACTCTGCAGCATGATTCATCAGCTCCGTAACACACACACACACACACACACACACACACACTGCCCGTTAGCCCTTCAGTGGAGCGGCACGGGGCCGTGAGAGAGTGAGTGTGTGTGTGACTGCAGGCTGCCGCAGGGTGTTTGGGACCATGCATGACAGCAGCAAGGCATTGTGGGATATGAAGGTTGGAGGTGGGTGGCAGAAGAGCACGTGTGTGAGTGAGGATGGCTGTGTGTGGCCTGGCATTTGTCCCTTTGTGGGGACCAAATGGCCTCATAACAGTAATACAGGTACATTATGAATAAGTGGGCACATTGTGCAGGTCCTCACAAGGAAACGAGCTGTATTGACATAAAAAGTGCTTTTGGGGAATAAAAGAGAAACAAACACTTTTTATTCAGAAAAACATCAGCACATCTTCTCTGAAGACCTTCCAGATGTGGAGATGCATCCATCATCTTACAGCAGGGATATTTAGGTGACTACTGAGGTCTAATATATTAGCCTCTCTGCTCCAGTTCTAAACAAAATGTGATCGACAACATTGGCAGGCAGGTGTGGTGAAGACTGGATTTGATATGATTTGTGGGTAAACTGTTTCATTTAGGTTTAGGTGTAGAATTAGAGGTGTCAGTAGAATGTCCTCACTAGTACAGTGATACTGAAATTATACTCACTCACTCACTCTTTACCTCTCTCTAGTGCTGCATCACTCTGTCGCCCTTTCCATCACTAACCCAGCCTCTCTGTCTACATACTGTTGATCTCTCTATGTGTGAGTGTCTGAATCCTCCAGAGCTCCATCATCTCCTCACTGAAGGGCCACTCCAAACTCTCTGTGCACACAGTAATGCATTACAAAGCATCTGAACCATCAATAAAGCATCTACATAAACCTTCTAAAGCAGGGGTTCTCAACTGGTCTTAGCCCAGGACCCACATTTCCTCATGGTCATTAAGTCACAACACACTTTTATAGAATACAGACCAAACATATTTATTTTTGAAAAATAGCCTTTAGATTTCAGGGAGACACGACCGGTCGGGTGGGGTGCTGGAACTTAATATTATGAATTACATTACTATTATTAAACTATTATTATTACATTACTTACAAATGATTTACATTTTACTTGTTACTATTAATAATATACTAATAATAACTATTGTGATAATAATAATAAAATGTATATTTATCATCAAAGCTATATTCATTTATAAATATTTATTTAATAATAATATAACTTGTATTTATTTAAATATTATATAACTGTTAAAAGCATGTACCATAAAATTATCACCCAATCCTTTTCAGTCAACTTCACTCCAATGCATTACTACCAATTTTACACTTATGTTTGGACTGTATTTATATAATGTTGGACTGTTACATAAAATTATAAATCATTTTTGAGTAAAAATAAGGAGAAATTATTAATTATTTCTACTTGGAGGCATGTAAATGAACTGCTGGTCAGAAACTGGTAGCCGCACGCACACAGATTCAAAATGTTAAATGTTGTTGATGGAGTGACAACGGGGACAGCCAATCGAATGTTAGCAAGAAACGGGAGAGCCAATCACACGTTAGCAAGAAACGGGAAAGCCAATCAATGAGCTTGTGCGCGGTCTAAAGTTAAACAGGCTTCAGATTGAGCGGCTTGGATTTCTGCTGATTCTAATGCTCAACACGTCTCCTTTTAATGCAACGTAACATTGTTTTTGGAAGGTAAAAACTACAGGGGACCAAAATTGCCTTTTTAAAAAGCGAAAGTGACATATCCCGTCCCACCCCCAAATTACGTCCGTGCCTTCACCTCATAAAGTCCTCTTTTTAAAAAGCTCTACCGGCTTGGCTTTACATACATGTTTTGTTTGTAAATGTCACATTACTTTGGATGTTTTCATGCCCAGCACTTCATTACAAATAAAACGTTGAGGTTTCTGTCTGTGTTTGTCCTCAATGAACGAAAATCCACATTTCAAATGCTCCGGGGTATATCTGCGTTTTGCCATCTTGCCTCTGAACATTACACATTTAAAGAGAAAGGTAAGGGGCAAACAAATGGTGGTTACCATGGCAACGAGTATGCTGCACGCGTCTGACGCTGCCCCTCTGTCTTTTTGTTCAAGATAAACGAGTACATCATCAGATAAGCTTTAATTTTTTAATTTTTAATTGTTTTAAAATTTATTTCTTTATTACAAACTATCCGCGACCCACCCAGAATGTGTCCATGACAAACCAGTTGAGAATCATTGTTCTAAAGCATTTATGACACCTAAACCATCAATCCAGCATCTTCATCACACACACAATCTACAAACCGGATTCCAAAAATGTTGGGACACTAAACAAATTGTGAATAAAAACTGAATGCAATGATGTGGAGATGGCAAATGTCAATATTT
>BRDA01081673.1:0-18163 GCA_036984385.1 Crenuchus spilurus | reverse complement strand
CCAAAATCTAGTGACACATACATTTCAATGAGCTTTAAAACATAAATCTTAATCAAATCTTACTTTCTTACTCAATTTCTTCTTTTATTTAGTACAAAAACCCTGCAAACCGCCAACTCTGAAGTTTTATCGCTGACTGTATTTGTGCAAACCTGGCAACCCTACACTAATGTGACGCTTTTTGTTGACATGTATGTACATATCAATGGCTTATAATATGAACGTAGATCCATTTCAGAGCTAATCCAACTTCATCACCTGACCTCAATACAGGTCAATGCTCCACATCTAGTGCACAGCTGAAGGCGTTACTGCAGTAAACAGGGGTGAACGCTATGAATAATCTTGATTTCAGAAGAGGCACTACACAGTAAATCTGCAAGTGTTGAATCAACACTATTAGAGTTAAATTAACACTGAAAGTGTTAAATTTTTACACCCTCAGTGTTAATTTAACTCTAATAGTGTTGATTTAACACTGGCAGATTTACTGTGTAAAAGAGCAGGTGTTATACAGTATTGTATACTTCTGAATATACAGTAACCCAGCTCTGTGCATGTGAAGCTTTGTTGAAGCACTGGAGGTCTCAAAGCAAGGGGGGTCCTGATACCCCTGATCATCCGCCTGACATCACACAGCCTCCTGTCGTTTCAAAAGTTCAGCTGTCATCCTGCAAAATTAGCTCAGTGAGCGAGCCGCGTTAATGGTCTTTCAAGTCCCACGCAAAAGAGCTTAAGCCTAGAGCGAAAGAGCAAGAGAGAGAGAGAGACTAATTACCACCAATCACACATGTACAACAGATGGGGGGGGTTTACAAATATCTCGCTCTAATCTCCTCAAACACCTCTGTACTCACGATGCTTTCTGAGACTGAGACAAGCGTCTCATTACGTCAGATGAGACGGAGGACAGACGTGGAGTGTGTAAGTCTGTGAATGATGGCATCCATGTGTTTCTCTTTGGGGTAATGACCATCTAACACAAAGATTTAGAAAAATCGGACTCATGATGACAGACAAAGCAGAGAAAATGAGAGTGGTGAGCGAGCGAGCTTTCAACAGCATGACGAGAGAGAGACGGCTTATGTCTCACTGTCACAGCATATGAAGTCCTTCTGGATCCGATCATTCACATCACCAGAGCAGGAGTGCGAGAGACACTCCTACAGCAGCTGAACACCACACAGGACCAGCAGTCACACACAGTAAATATATAAGTCCATCTGAGCAGGACCGCTAATAGTAAATATATACATACATATACACACACACGTTTGTTTCTGTGAATTGTGGGGACTTTACATGAACTTAATAAAACCTTAAAACCCCAAACTTCACCTCAAAACATGTCTTCACCTTCATATTCATGACTTACGTTGCAGGGACCAGCTTTGTAGAAAGGTCCCCACAAGGTGAGTGTTTAAACAGGTTTTGATCCCCACAATGTGACATAAACCTGGTACACACACACACACTTTAATAATACTATACTAGTGAGTAGGGGTGCAGGAAAAAATCACTTCGAGCTCGAATCGTGTTTCTCACATTGAATGATTCAGAATCGATCGTCGTTTTCAAAAAATTAATTTTTTCGTGAGTGTGGATGTGCCTTCTCAGCCACCGTAGTGCTAGGCAAAACAAGGAAGCAGCGTGGGCTATGTACAGGCATGCAAGCCAAGCCGAGGTCTTTGAAAGCAACCATTTGGAAACACTTTGGATTTTACCGTCAACCCGGCCCGGGTAAGAAAGGGCTGGACGTGACTCATGCGATTTGCAGAGATTGCAACGGTAAAGTATTTCGTTTCGATTTGAAAGAATCGGAAGAAAATTCTGGATCTGGATTCGTTCAATTCCCAAAAATTCGCAGCCCTACTAGTGAGGACATTCCATTCACTTGTGTAATACAAAAAAAGTGTCCCCACTTGTACAGATCTGACATGCATTCCTATCATTACGGCTATGTTCACATTACCAGGCTAAAGTGACTCAGATCAGATCTTTTGTCTTATTTTTTTTGTCTTAATTTGAGCAACATGGCTTGTGATGTGAACGTAGCCTATGAGGACTTTTAGAGCACCAGAGACAAATACAATGGCACACACACACACACAGTATGATACAGTTTCAAAGCATTTTTATATCAATTTGTAACCATTCTGAATAAAATGTGTACACAATTAATTAATAAATAAACAAAATAATAAATCATATATAATGGAAAAAATAAATAAACAAAAATGTGTGTGTATATATATATATATATATATATATATATATATATATATATATATATATATATATATATATAACTCATTAAATAGCACTGATATATGTTATATGTCAAATTACATATTATATAAAGTATTATACATACTGTTTATATGTATTTCTTTGTGTGTGTGTGTTACAGTAATGGTCTTTATTAACAGTAATACTAAAACCTATTAGTGATTTATTCATTTATTTATTTATTTGATATAGCATTATTTACTATTATTTAAGAATTCATTAAGAATGAACATGTTGGGACAGTCTAAGCTAAGATCCAATCCTGCACACAGAGCCACAGCAGTGTGTGTGTGTGTGTGTGTGTGTGTGTGTGTGTGTGTGTGTGTGTGTGTGTACGTGAACCAGAGTCGACCCCCAGATGAATTCCACTGCATTTATCCACGGCCCGTACGACTCCTCCATCTCTGTCTGATTGTTAATTAAGATCTGAGGATGAGGTGCCGGATCTCCGCAGCATTGGATGTCCGTGCACTTAATTAATACCCTGAAGGTTTCTATTATCCTAAATAAATAAATTAATAAAGCAAGACGTCTCGGTGACCCTGATGAGAAAGCTCTTCAAATCAAAGCCCCAAATTAGGCTGTCTCTTATTTTAACATAAAAGACTAGAAGAGAAGAGCACAAAGAGAAAGAAAAAAAAAAAAGAGAGAAGAAAATACAAAGAAGCAGGAAAAAAGGAAGCGATCAGCGTTTTGCTTTTTCAGTTCGCTGCCCGACTGACAAATACAAGCAAGGTTTTATCAGCGTAATTTACCAGCGGACTCTTAATGCCAACGATTTTCTAATCCATTGAGATGCAAATAAAAGGCACTTAGGTGGTGTAATTAGTGAAAGTGATGGGCTGCTCTAATGTTTAATATGATTTAATTACTCTCGCTTGCTTAAGCATGGCACTGGATACAAGTGCTATAATAACCTGTGAAATTATGGCCATAAGTACAATGAGGGAATGGGCTCCATTTTTTTCACCGGTTAACCAACGAGAGCAGTGAGGAGGACACACCTGAACATCACAAAACACACTTGCAAGCACATTCACACACATTTTCATGAGCAGAAAAAGTGGTTTTCCCACTTACTGCTGCGCTCAGTACTTAAATAAACACTTATTTAAGTCAGCTTAATTCTGGGCATCTGCATCTTCTGGCACTAATAAAAGAGTCAATTGTACCTTCAAAAGGATGCTCACGAAACAATATCAGTGTTAAATTCTGTTCAGTATTCTATGCCAGGTGAGTGATATGGTAACAATATAATATCACACTATTTGACACATTTGATTAGTTGGAACACAGTCCCAGTAGTCTCAAATTCAAAACTTTGATGCTCGACTACAAAGCAAAAAATGGACCAGCCCCTCCCTACCTAACGGCAATTGTCAAGTCTCGAGCCGCACCTCAAACCTTTAGAGCTTCAAGACACGTGAAGACTAGCATCAAGACTCTTTTCTGTCCTAGCATCCAGGTGAGTACGTCACTCAGGATAAGAGCATCTGTCTAATGCCGTAAATGTGTCATATCTAATCAATAACAAGGGTGGACCGAATATCAGCCCTCACTGATAATCAGCATCGATATTTAACCTTTCGTATTTTTCTGATTATCAGAATTGCGCTTGAACTCAGTTTATATTTTGTTTTTATATATGAGCATATCTGACACAAACAATATTTTTAAAAAACAACACTTTTTTGTCCCAAAGCCCCGTCCACAGCTCTATCTGATTGGTAGAAATGTGGACCAAGTCAATCAAGTCAAATGTGCTTTTCAATTTTCCTATTGTTATAAAATGAAATGTTCACTTAAAGTATGTTGTGCGTAAGAGCTGCTTCTCTGTAAATAATCCACTATAAATAACAAATCAGTCCTTCATTTCGTTATTATGCTGTTTTTAAGTGGAACCAGTTGACAGAGAATATTAGAAGAGCCCCGACTGGACACTTTTAAATCCAGATTTTAAAAACATTTCTACTCGAACAAGCCTTCAACTCAGTTTTAAACACTGTTGTGTTTATATTTTATTCTGTAACACTATTATTTTAAATGATTTCTCTTTTAAACCTATTGTTTAGATTATGTTTTATCATTTTATTTGAATTTAATGTTGATTTACCTCTTATCTCTTTAACTATTTTCTTTTTGTTTCTTTTTATTCTATAGTTTTATTTTTTGTATGTTTACATTTGTAAATCACTTGTGTATGAAAGCTGCTTTTTAACTGAACTTTAACCTTTAACCTTGTTTATTAATAATCGGTATCGGCTTTGAAAAATTATATAATCAGTCAAGCCCTAATAAGTATATTCTTATAAGAGATGGTTCTTCAAATGTTCTAAATAAAACTCAAATAACCCAAAGCGTTCTTTCTATGGTGAAAGGGTTCTTCAGATTGGGGTATATGGTTCTATTTAGAACCTTTTTGAAAATGGTTCTATATACCATCAACAAGGGTTTATCTATTATTACGAGCTTGCCACTGTAACTACAGCAGAACCTTTTTGGGGGCTATATAGAACCATCTTCAAAAAGGTTCTGCATAGAACCATCTTCAACACATTCATCATCAATCTAAAGAACTATCTGAGTTCTTTGAAGGTTAATGGTTCTATACAGAAGCATTTTCCTTACTAAAGAACCATCTCTTATAAGAGTGTATTATAAAAAAACACTACAGTGATGTCACAAACTGTACTGTAACTGTACATCCTCTAAGTACTGACAGTGTCCACAAAACAAGCACCGTGTTGTAATGTTATCACAATAAAATACGATTCTATTGCCCCCAGCCAATGCTACGGCCACACTGTATCTTTTGACTATTGCACACATCAAGGGCATATTAATAAACGTCAATCAGGAGAGTCGTAGCTCACAGTATGTCCGACTGAAGTGAGCGAGCAGGTTAACCGCAGTCTATGTGCTGGAACGGTGCTCTCAGACAGCTGCAGGTCGACACTTTCTCCACACTGTCACCACTCAGATAACAACCACTTTGGTTTGATTTGTGCCCTCCGAGCAAATCCACACAGGGCAACGACGGGAGGCTGAGCCTGCGTTAGCGTTATCTTCAGCGTGGTCATTACACTATCAACATGAATCATGTTGCAGGCCGTACAGAGGGGGCTAAACAAACACTCGACTCACTTTGCTTTCACCATAAGCGAAAGCTCAAGCAAACAAAGATAAGCTCTCCTCTCCATAAGCTCCAGTATCTGCAGTGTGGAAGCTCCAGGTCTGTTACACTCTTAAAGGGACAATAGCAGCGAAAACGGAAATTTTCCCTTATTATGTCTGGACTCACCAGTATATACAGCTGAAACTATGCTGGGACATAAACATCATAAATATGAATTTAATTGGGTTTATTATTATTTAATTATATATATATATATATATATATATATGTGTGTGTGTGTGTTTGTGTGTGTGTGTGTGTGTGTGTGTGTGTGTGTGTGTGTTGCTGGTGTTGGTTCAAAACCCCAGAAAACACTACATTTCCTGATACACCCTGGCAATATATTTAAGATACTGATATAACAATATGACATAGACGTCATGATAACATATGTAAGCTTTATATAGGCTTTTCTCTTATCTGTAGGTTTCAATAGTTTAGAGGTTTCAACGTGATGTGATGAATAGACGACGTACAGCAACATAAGTGTAAAGTTGTAGAAAAAATATGTATATTTTCACAATTACATTTATCATGAAAAGCATACTGAAGTCACCACATCGCCCATTTGCATAGGCTATTATTGTGCCCAGTTTTCTTTTTCGGGATCAATAAAGTACAATTCTCGGTCTCTCGCTCTCTCTATTTCTATCTATCTATGTGTCCTGGCATGCTGTGAAATAGAGTCCATCTGTCTCTAGTGCCATATCCATTTCAGTCGCAGCAAAACGTGCTAAACGGACACCTGCACTGTTTATATAAGTCCAGCTGGATGTGAACAAACACGAAGACGAAATCCAACCCTGTAGATGTTCCACACTGTGCATCTGCATTGCAAAGTGATGGGATTTCTCTCTGCATTACTCAATGTTTTGCACAACTGTCCCTAGCCTGGGGTCAGCTTGCTGGCTCTTATCACCCTGCATGTCTGATGCGGTGTGTGCGCAGCACAGTCAAAGCACTGTTCCTATTGCATACACAGGTTTTAAGAAGTTTTTAGCTTTAACAAGACAAAATGAATGATTGCATAGTATGATATAATGATGCAATCATGTGATTACAGGATTACAATATGGTATATGTGGGTCGGTGCACAGCCGAAGCATGGCTGCAGAAACTTTGGTCAACACGCATAAGACAAGACGATTTTGCAATATACTTATTCACTATCCCTGCATACAATACTGATACTGTTTTCCAGTTCCCAAACAGGTTCTGATACCAACACAAACACTTTTAAGTCAAATTCCTGTGAGTGTATAATAAGTATATGTATATATATATATATGTGTGTGTGTGTGTGTGTGTGTGTGCACCCAGAAAAAAAAGTTTATGCTACTAAAACAAGTTTGCTGTGTTTACTAATCCCAAATATTTGCATTATATAATACACTGCAAAACACACCGTGAGCACATAATACACATTGCTCATTACATATGATGCTGTGTAATTGGCCCTATGAGCTATAATTAAGTAATTAAGACCCATGTACCCCAGCAGAACGACCCCTACCAAAATAAGTTACTACTGTACTACAACTGTACATAATCACATAACAACTGGCATCATGTAATGAGAACTACAGCTCATATACATCTTTAATGCTTATGAGAGCACCACAGATAACTGATAAGACGCTGCTGTAATCATTAACCGGCCGTGACAGCACAGTGAAGTAAACATGGTCACACAGGACTATGCAATGGACAGTAAAGAAGGAGTGTTGACCGTACAGTGCGCGCCGCGCCGGTGCTGCCAGTCTGCCAGTCCGCGGAAGCACGCCTTCAGCGCCTGCTCCTGCAGCATGCACGAGGACGGAGGCGGAGGGTACAGGTCCAGCATCTGGCCGGGACTCACGGCGAGGACGTCCATGCAGTCGAACATGCTCGTGTCCGCCGCCACCACCCCCTCCACGTTCCGCTTCCCTCTCCTGTTGTTCCCTCCGCTCAGGCGCGTGAACGTCTCCCGTCCAGAAGTGTCCAGAACTCCATCCAAGTCCGCCTCGTCTCTTGTCCTCTCCGCTCCAAGTCACGAGCTGGGACGGTCGCTGGTGCTAAACGCTCGGAAACGATCGTTTGTCATCTTCAAACCAGCGGCTGCGTTTTGTTTATCTCCGGATTGTTTACCTTCTAGTGTAGCACGTCTTGCTTTTTTTCTCTCTGGGTCTCTTTTTTAAATTTAAAATCACATCTACTATCCTAGGATGACGAATGGCTTTATCCTGCCTCCGTACAAGCTCGTTTCCTACCAGTTTTGTCGCGCGGAGTGAAGGATTGAATCGCCTAATGTATGCGGCTGAACTTTCCATGAACCCCTCCGAGGCGGCTACCCTTCAAATGACCCCAGCGCTCTGACATCATCGCCGAGTCCCGGGATTCTCACGCACGGAGCTTTAGAACCAGCAGCCTTTTTTCCCCTCCCTCTCCACGCCCGTATTCGGACAGGCCACGCCTCCTGCGCGCTCGGATTGGCCTGCGCCATCGCGCCTGCTACGCTAGGACTTGCCAGCGCCTCAAATTTGCGTTCGAATGGGAGCTCAAAGCCAATCATAGCGCAGGAAGGCGGAGCTTGCATGAATACGGGTGGTAAACAAAACAATACGACGTTCGATAGCCTACTTTTCTCTGGAAATGAACTTCAGGATATTTTTTGGGAGAAATAATCTATTTTTTAGCGACGGGATTATGAGCGAACCAGGCAGGAGGGGCTGTCGCAGTACGGGTGGAAAAAAAATAACAGAAAAAACACTCGAAACCTAACTTTCACGTGAACTTTAGGATATTTTAACAAATAATGTATTTGTAAGGAGAGGTTTAATTACAGTAGAGAGCGAGGTAATAATGAGGTACAAAATGCCATATTTTTTAATGAAAATTAATAGTGTTCATATATAATATAGTTCATATATATAATGAACACATTATATATATAGTGCATACAATGTATCTGCAATATTGAACATAGTAATACAGTATAGAATAAACAACAATAACATGAAAAAATTTTGTACACTAAGTGTTATGTACCATAAACAATGCTTAATGCTATTTGAAGAGTATAAAAGCATAAGTTTGATGTTTTTTTGTTTTTTAACTCAAGACCTCATTAAAATATCTCATTTGTAACTGTTTGCACAGTTTCATAATAATGGTTTCAGCACTGAGGAGCTAATCATACAGTAACTCACTGAGCTTAGTCATAGTCCAATGGGAAAAGTGATTAAACCTCAATAAACCTACTTTTGAAAATGTCATACTATAGTACTTATGTTTGCTCTGAATGTTTTGAATCAGAAATATTAGGCTTTAAAAAAGAGGTTTTATTCGTAAAACAAAGAAAGTGTAGAAAATAAGAATAAATATAATAAAACCAGAACAAGTGTAGTTGCTGTTTCTAGGAAGAACATCTAAAGACATGCTGTTTTAACTAGTCTACTCAAGAGGAAATAACAGAAATCTGTTTTTTACTAAAGCAGAAAGCACTTTGTAGGGATGAAACTCCACTAAAACTGTCTAAAACATGCCAATATGAAGTCTTGTTATCCATAATATTCCTATTATCATTACTAGGCTATTGTTATAATTGGCGGTAGCACCAGACTTCTAATGTGAGATTATAATAATAATAATAATAATAATAATAATAATAATAATTCATTCATTCATTATCACACCCGCTTAATCCTTATTAGGGTCGCGGGTAGTCCCCCACCCCCTCACTGGGCGCAGGGCAGGGCATTACACTATTCAACTAAGCCCAGGACAGGGCGCCAGTCCATCGCTGGGTGACACACACACACACAGACACACCTACGGACAATTTTTTAGAGTACCCAATTCACCTGACCTCCATGTTTTTGGATTGTGGGAGGAAACCGGAGACCCCGGAGGAAACCCACGCAGACACGGGGAGAACATGGAAACTCCGCTCAGATGGGGAAACGAACACAAGACCTCAGCGCTGAGAGGCGAACGTGCTAACCACTAAGCCACCGTGCCCCCCAATAATAATAATAATAATAATAATAATAATAATAATAATAATAATAATAATAATAATAATAATTATTATTATTATTATTATTATTATTATTATTATTATTATTATTACATGTCATGTCATGTCATGTCACACACATCATCGCTTCGTTATGGTAGGCTGCACAGACGAATCACGTCTCTCCAATGCCATCTGTCTCTGGTTGCTTGTAGCAGGCTAGCACCTGATAATCCAGTCCATGTCTTGATGTTATCCATCCAGGTTATTCTTGGTCTTCCACGTCTTCTGACTCCCTCCACAAGTCCAGTCATAACACTTCCTTCAATGCTCTCATGTGCTGCCTCATCACATGACCAAAGTAACGTAACTTGTGGGATTTAACGTGCATCAGTAACTCCTTTTGAGTTCTAGCATCTCATAGACTTGCTCAGTGGTCATCATTTGTGCTCTGTGGGATAAATAGACTGACTAAGCATCCCAATCTCTTGTCAGCCCTGCAGTCGACTCGATGTTGTGCTAAGTTGCACCTAGCATTCGCAGTTGTGTTGTAACATGATGAAAAATGCAGGCTAAATAGCTACGCTAAGCTAAGTGCATGCCTAGCAGTTAAAAAATATGCATAATAATAATCCAAGAGTTTACATTTCCAATCGGGGTGGGGGGCTTGGGTGGCCATTTGCTGCATCTCCTTTGCAGTAATAGTCCATGAGTACGGGACGTTTTGTGATTTTTTGTGATTTTTTTCCCTCCTCCCGTTCCGTGCTCGCCCCCGGTTGAGCACCACTGTATTAGATGATCTGTTAGCAGAGAGTTTAAGCCTGAAACTGATTGAAATGCCAGAAAAACTCTTCTGCAGGGAAGCATCTGATGAGCAAGCATATGACAACTATCAGCAAGCTGCAAACAAAATACATCTTACTGATATCAGTCACACACACACATACACACACACACACACACACACACACACAACATTCTTTTATAAAGGCCGCAGAGATAGTAAAGGCCTACATTATACCTGAGCTGTAGTTCAGTTTGATTCTGAGGTCTGCACTCAGTATTAAATGATATTATTAACAATCACGGGGCGGCACGGTGGCTTAGTGGTTAGCACGTTCGCCTCTCAGCGCTGAGGTCTTGGGTTCGAGTCCACATCTGAGCGGAGTTTCCATGTTCTCCCCGTGTCTGCGTGAGTTTCCTCCGGGGTCTCTGGTTTCCTCCCACAGTCCAAAAACATGGAGGTCAGGTGGATTGGCTACTCTAAATTGTCCATGTATGTGTGTGTGTGTGTGTGTGTTCACCCAGTGATGGACTGGCACCCTGTCCTGGGCTTAGTTGAATAGTGTAATGCCCTGCCCTGCACCCAGTGAGGGGGTAGGGGACTAACCGCGACCCTGATAAGGATTAAGCGGGTGTGAGAATGGATGAATGAATGAAATGAATTAACAATCACACAGAAATGTGCTTTAATGTGGATGTTTAATGTACATGCAGCCTCTTGTACTGACGTTTATGCATCACATCAATTGTTTGTTATTTGGTTGAAGTATTGATACAAATCTCTCTGTCCATCTCTCTCTCTCTCTCTCTCTCTCTCTCTTCCTTTCTGAGGTGAAATGGGACATGAAATGAACAAAATGCATCAATATCTGTACTTCTGTTTATTAACACTGAGAACATTTGACTTTTACAAAACGGAGACAAGAGTAACTTTACAGAGTGAGGCTGTGTACCAAACACCAAACTTTGAAACTTAATATACTTAATATACAGCATTTCTAACAGTGATGTACTATTATTACATACTACTGGTGAGTAAAGGCCCCTAAACACCAACTGCTCTCAGGGCACATGTTCTTACAGTCTAGTGTGTTCACTATTGTGTGTGTTTCACTGGTTAAATGTGGAGGTCAAATTCTGTTGTGTGCAATTAAATTGGCATAAAGTGCAGTCCATCAAAGTTCAAGCCATTTGTATTTGTGCAGCATCCAGCAGCACTTTCAGACCGCTCTTATTTGTAATCCCTGTAGCTTTTTCAGTTCATTTAGAATCTGCTCTGAAGCTCTACTGAACCCGGCTTTAAGCTTTGTGTACCTCAGCTTTCCTTTAGGAGCTTTCCCGTTTGTTTTATGAGAACCACATCACCGGTTTCGTCTGTGCATCACTGCTCTGGTTCTCCTGCTTTAGCTGTAAGTGTAGGTAAACAACTTTACCTGGTGACACTAGTGCTGCACCTATTGAGCTCTTTACAAGTTCACTGGTTCCAGAGCAGCAAGATTACGGGACCTGAATAGCACCAAGAATTGTTTGGAGAGGAGAAGTGCCGAACTGTTCATGTTTTTGGCACCAGAACCGGCACCATGCCAGCGGAAAAGAGGCATTTCCTCCCTGCCTGTATTTCTCTCTCTCTCTACTTCCCCTCTGTATCTTTCTCTGTCCATTACAATCCAAACAGTCCATTAGCTCTCACTCTGTCCCCACATGGGCTGTTCAAACCCGTTCCAACTCACATAACTTACACACTGTGCACAACAGGCTTAAGCTACCACTTTTAGAAACCAATTTTCAGTCACCGGAGTTGCTTAGGATATAATTTATGTTTCTGTAGCTCTGCTGGTCATTGAATCTTTAATCTGCTTTACTTATGTGTGTGTAGGTGACTGGGTATGTGTGTGTGTTGCTGGATAAGAGGCAGACTATGTATACAGGTCCCCCAGTTTTGTATGCATGAATGTTGAATGGCCAAAATATCCAAACAGTCCTTCTCATTAGTGAACTCAGCTACTTTACTGACACAGCTCGTATAATCTCCATAAAAATGGCTCCGGCAAGATACTAGGGACTCCCAGCACTCAGCTGAGGAGCAGTGGAACCATCATAGAGCACCATGCAATGCAATACCTCTGGGATGAGTATTTGATTCATATTAGTACCCGACCTCAATCAATCAATCAATCAAAATTTATTTATATAGCGCTTTTTACAATGGGCGTTGTCACAAAGCAGCTTTACATATTTAATATCAAACAAACTGAATCTAAGCCCGATGTGAGCAAGCCGAAGGCAACAGTGGCAAGGAAAAACTCCCTCAAGGCTGGAGGAAGACCTCACTAATTTACATCACTAAACATCCCTTAACCTGCATCCAGGTCTTTAATACGATCACATCAGACTGCATGGCTGGTATTAGACTGGTCTTATATCATATTCCTCCATATTCATGACAGTCATCATCAGATTCCTGCTTTGAGTTGGTTGTCTATTATGAAAAACTCTTGTGGAAACGTCCCAAAACACATCAGCTAGACCTGTTTGCAGACTGAGAACAGTTTTGATGGAAAGAGATTGGCTATTTAGGTGAGTATTGAGCTCTAGTGTTGGCATTAGCCCCATAGCTTCAGTACTATAGAAGCAAAAAGTGGACTCCAAACATGCCTTGGCTGATCAACTACACCTGAGCTATAATATTGTGTAAATATGATTTTTGGTTGAACCGTCCTGTAATAATATCCATGATATGCAGCAAATTGTTAGATTTTGTTTTGTTATTTATCACATTGGAAGAGGTAGTCCAGTCCTAATGTCAAAAGAAATGCTAGCTGAACAAGTGTCTATAAACTTGATGATACGCTATATGTAGCTTATGTGTAATGAATAGAAAACAACATAAAAACAACATAAAAACTTTCAGTATTTTGTCTGTCACTATTTTAATTATTTTTCAGTTGTATGATATTGAAACAAACGGAGAATGTTTTGAAAGTGCAAGCACCACTTTTGTTGGTAAGAAAAAGAATGTATTGTAATATGACTTGACTTTGATGAAAGGTTGTTGTGCATGCCTTCATTTTTTAAAATATTTTCACATTTATAGCATATAGCAGATGCTCTTATCCAGCTTACAGTTCCAGTCATGATACTTGTTTGGGTGAAAGCAGATTTAGGAGTTTTCATGCTCCCAACTCCTCCTGTTTCTCTTATCTCCTCTCGTCCCAAAACTACACTTCCCAGAATCCCTAGTGAGCCTTAGCGCCCATGTGATGTTTCCACCCAGCTGTACACATTCAGATTCTGATTCACAGGACTACTTAAGCCAAGCCTTGACCACCATTCTTTGCTTGATATTGTCAGATCTGCACGATGTAACTTAGCCCTCTGTCGCCAGCTTTTTCCAAGGCTTTGTATCCATTTGTTTGTTTATTTGTTTAACCTGTTGACCTTTATCCTAGTATTTCTTAGCGTCTGTAGCTTCCTTAGCATGCTTAGCTTCTTTAGCCTGTGTATCTTGTATGATGAGACCTCATTTGGTCCTCTGTGTTAGCCTAGCCTTTGTGCACCCTTAGCTTTAGCCCTTTCATTGTGTTTATATCCTGTTCCTTGTTTATATCCTGCCTTTGCCTTATTTCCTTGTTTGTTTTGTTCTGTTTCTTGCTTATTATTAAATTCTGTTCTATAAACCTGTATTTATCTTGCTTGTCCTGCGTTACAGGAGTCTTGCCCAAGAACTCTTATTCATGTAGTGTGATTGCCCAGGTTTCTACATTGTAGACAGCATTGCAACCACATAGTGTAGTGGTAATATCTGTCATGTTTTTGTCATTTCTTCTGAGGACCCTTAAATGAAAGTCATGTTTGTGCAGGTGTCACTGCACAGCAGAACAACACACCACAACTCCAGTCTGTTAAATCTTCCTGCAGGTCTTAACTACCATTTCTTATTTACATTATGTACTAAGGAAATGACTACCTGTAACCACTTTGCAATCTTCGCTTTGTGCACTCTCCTGCTTTGTGGGCATCAGTTATTTTAAGGTTTGAGGAGTCAAGAGTGTTTTAAAGCTTTTAAACTTGCACCAGATGACATTTTGTAAAAATGTTAGAAGTGCAGATACAAAACATACATTAAATGTCTTACTACATAATCAAATGTCATTAATAAAGTAATTGCGTAGCTACATTTGGATAGTATAACAAATCCATAGTATTAATTCTTAATAATAATTGTAAGGTTAATGAAGGACTTAAGAAGACTGTTGACCCCTACTTGTGGGCAACAGGCTTTGCTGTGAATGAACTAGCTGAAAAGTTCATATCTACATAAACTCAGGACTCCAACACAGATAAAACTGCACAGATAAGACAGGAAGTCTATTCAGTTCACTCTGTATTCTTATTAACTAAAGGAGTATGTGGTGTATGGCACGTTTATATTGGTGGCCTAAAGGAGTTTCAGCACTGATCACATGTTTCTGTGCATGGCTGCATGTTATTACCCAGTTAGTGTGAAATTAAAAAGGATTGGTTTCTGGCACTGTAGCAAAACTGTAGAAATGTGTGTGTGTGAGTGTGTGTGCGCTACTACATAGTCATTTGTGTTCACATTTTCAGTTTTGTGCACGCACTTTCAAACTCATGTTCAAAAATGTGGAAATAAAGAATCAAGTTAACGTCCAATAACTACTGTTACTATTCACAATTACTGAGCCATGTCACATTTACTGGTTTTTGAGATCTATGATGTGCACGGATGTGGTTTACATCCAGAATTGTGTTATTTTCCTTGTGACACTGGCTGCCACACAAGCACAGAGCATAATCATCTCCAAACATACCTTTTACTCAATGTGGCCAAAAACATATATTTCAACTTCATTAGTCCACAGAACTCTCTGAGATGTTCGATTGCAAATGTCAGACAATTTTGTGGTGAGGATGCAGGAAAGGTTTTTTACACAGTGCACCACACTCCAGTCTGTTAAATCTTTCTGAAGGTCGCAACTGCCATTTCAATTACATCATCATCTGAGGAAATGGATACCTGAAAAAACTTCTTATCTTAACTTCTGCTATCTTCTTATTGCCTTCTCCTGCTTTGTGGGCATCAGTTATTTTAAGGTTTCAGGTTTGAAGAATTAGGTGATTTTAAAGCTTTAAAATTTGCATCAACCTTGACCTTTCGTAACAATGAAGATAAAAAAAGCTACAGCCCATTTGAGACCTTCACAAAAGATTTCTATGAGCTTGCACTGTTTACTGCTTCAAAAGTATGGGGACACTTTGCTTCAGGCTAACGCTGCAGGAAAAGTGTTTAATTGAAAAGTGATATTAAAACTATTCAAGTCATGCTTTGGGTATATTTAATTTGGACACAGCTTTATGTTTCTAAAAGTCTCTTTTTTTAAGAAAAGGCATAAATAGTGATTTGACAGTTTTCTACTTAAAAACTATTTAAAAACATTAAAAGCACATATTGCAGCTGTTTCTGGTCTAAAAGGATTTTAAACAGTTACTAATTTTGTTTGGTTATAATAAGAAATGTATGAATAAAAATAATACTATAATGTATATATTAAGTAAACGTAAACTGTAAAAGGTGGTAAATAATTTTATGCAGATGTAATAGAGCTAAATTACAAGAACTTGACAAATTTGTATGTCAATTATTGTGTGCTCACATCACAATAAGAGGATAAAATGTATGGCTGTTAACGTCTTGAGAGGTTTTTAAGTAGTTTGAGTTTCTGCAAAAAACAGATCTAATATACAGCAGAATATGTTGTTGCAGACAAGGAAACTCTGCTTGTTATGAAACCATTAGGTGTCCCTAAACTTTTGACAGACAGTGTACTGTATTATCTCTGGGCTTGCAGAAAAGAGCTGTCCATCCTAATTGGCGATGATTTAGTTTCTATTATTTTGCTAGCATTGTTACTTTCTGCTACAGTGTTTCTCAGAGGCGTGCTCAGTTTCGAGGCGAGATCGATCCTCCAGCACTTCATAAATAATGGAGTGCCTCGACAGAGGAGCTGAAAAGAAAACCCCAATCCCCCCTCCCTCCACTGCATGCAGTCTCTGACCCCCCACAGCCCTCTCACTGTAATTCTAGTCCTCCACGTCACCCCCCTGCAGATGCAGACACACATATTCCTCTCCCTTAACCGAGCCCCAGCAGGTAATGGATCCACCTGGAAATCCACCTGTAATTAGAAAGTGATAATGAACCGCTCCATCAAGATAAGCCACTTTTTGGCATCACTGCTCAGCGTCTCTGTGTGTCGTGTGCCAAGACCCACTCGAGCGGGACGCCAGAGAGCTCCTGATCATTTAATAAAGCCGGACAAGGCCTGACATTGCAGGTGGGACAATGAGACGTTCACCAGGGATGCAAATGTGTAAGGGGTAAAAATGTTGTGCGGAAAACCTGCAACGATCACAGGGTCTGGGGGAATTTCCATTGAGTGTGTTATGGAGTGTCCCCCTATGGCAAACATCAGTGAACATCAGTATGGGAGTGTGCACAAAAACGTGGAAAAGACCACTGGCTAATGAAAAAAGACCCGAGGCTATAGCTCTGTAGTGATGGCCTAGACACACCCATGCCCTAGGCATGATTTTAGAAACTGAGGAATTTGTGTTTGTCACAAAACCCAAGATAACAGGAACTGACATTTTCATATTTCTCTCAGTTGGGTTGTACTATGTACACTACCATTCAAAAGTTTTAGAACAGTTATAGAAAGTTTCAGAACATGTCTAGCATGCACCTAGTTGGTCAGGGGTTCATCCTACAGTAAGATAATGACTCAAAACATAAGTTCAAACTCTGCCAGAACTACCTCAGGAAAAAACAACAGGATGGTCAGCTTGAAAACATGGAGTGGAGCACAGTCTCCAGACTTAAACCCCATCCAGCTGATTTGGGAATTTGGGATAAGCAAAGCAAACCTACAAGTGCCAACATTTATTTGAACTTCTGCAACAACTTCTTTGTTTAGTCTGTATAACAAGCAAGATTACCTGTAACTTCAGTTAGATGAACTGATTACTGATCTAAACTAACATACAGTGGAACCTTGGTTTTCATCATTAACCTGTTCCAAAGCATCTAATGAACGAACAATAGAAGAAACGTACAATAACTGAAGCAATATTTCCAATAGGAAATAATGTAAATGAATCCAATGAATCTATTCCAGACACTCCAAAATATTAACAAACATACATTTTATATAGAATAACTATAGTTTTACATACAAAACACAATGAGAAATAAATACAAAAGAATGAAAAAAAAATGAAATGGATAAATGAACATTTAATATCACTCTTATGGGTTTATGCTCTGTTTTAGAGAGTGCCGGTGTGGTCCAGCTGGCAGCCTTTATTTTGTACACTGGTTCTCTAGGTCACTTTGAGGCTGTAGTGCAGTGTGCCATCACTTTAGTGTGACATGTTTTAGTTTGTTTTAAGCATTATCAATAAGAAACAATGAGAAACAAAGCCAGAGAAACAACAATAAACAAAGACAGAGAAACAACAAGAAACAAAGTCAGAGAAACAATGAGAAACAAAGCCAGAGAAACAATGACAAACAAAGCCAGAGAAACAACAAGAAACAAAGTCAGAGAAACAACAAGGAACAAAGCCAGAGAAACAACAAGAAACAAAGCCAGAGAAACAACAAGAAACAAAGCCAGAAAAACAACAACAAACAAAGCCAGAGAAACAACAAGAAACAAAGCCAGAGAAACAACAACAAACAAAGCCAGAGAAACAACAAGAAACAAAGCCAGAGAAACAAAGCAAGAGAAACAATGAGAAACAAAGCCAAAGAAACAATGAGAAACAAAGCCAGAGAAACAAGGAGAAACAAAGCCAGAGAAACAAAGCCAGAGAAACAATGAGAAACAAAGCCAAAG
>BRDA01081670.1:0-15059 GCA_036984385.1 Crenuchus spilurus | reverse complement strand
AGGTTTCTTCCTCCAGCTCTGAGGGAGTTTTCCCTTGCCACTGTCGCCGTTGGCTTGCTCACCGGGGATTAGGGATTAATGATTTGATGTCTGTTATTACTAACTCTGTAAAGCTGCTTTGTGACATCAGTTGTAAAAAGCGCTTTATAAATAAAATTTGATTTGATTTTATTTGATCTCGGTGACTCAGTGACTCATTGTTATGCAAATAGTCAGCAAACACCACTGATACTGGCAACGAATTTGTAAAATTGTTTTAAAACACTGATTCTGGACACTTCAGAAACTTGTATGCTTCTCTGAGGTGGCACGGTAATTTGCTGGTTGGCACATCTCATGGGGTCATGGGTTCGAGTCCCCATCTGGGTGGAGTTTCCATGTTCTCCACATGTGTGTGTGGATGGTGGGGAATTCTCCACAGTCCAAAAACATGGAGGTCAGGTGAACTGGGTGCTCTAAATTGTCCTGGTGTTTGTGTGAGTGCCTAGTGATGGATTGGCGTCCTGTCCAGAGTTTATCTCAAACAGAGTAACATCCTGAAGGGGAAAAGGACTCACCGCCACCCTGATCAGGATTAAGCAGAAGATGATGGATGGATGGATGGATGGATGGATGGATGGATGTATTTGAAAGTTGTAAGTTGTCCTGACTCCAGACTTTTACATTTTAGTATTTAAATTCTCCTAAAAGTCAAATTAAGCTTTAAACTACACTATTAAACCTGTAGGACCATGTTAGAGCTTTAAGGCTAGATTCACTAGTGCATCTCCAAAAATGTGAATATCATGAAAACGTTTTTAACACATATTCTCATTTTTTTGCAGATTCACTAGTAAATTGATTGTAAGTGTTTGGTAAGAAAAGCTTTTGTTTAATTATCAGCTGTCATTATATAATATTAATATTTTGTGACCAATAGGAAAGGTCCAATATGATAAAAAAAATTAGCATATCAACAACGATAAAACATTTAATTTTTTTTTCTCAGAACAATTTTCTCTAGAAGACACAAACTCTACAAACCGTCATAAGTGTCATATATGTTGGGGACGCTGCACTAGGGACTCGTCACTTTTTGGGTTTCTTAGAGACAGGATTTCTCAGTACTTGCAGAATCTTTGTTGAACATTTTTTGGTTCCTGCAGGACAATTTTTGCTGCAGCACCGTTTTGAGGCTGAAGATATTTAAATTTCTCATAAATCTGTAAATTGAGCTGACATCATGCTGAACACTTTCTTGTCTCGTAAAATAAAAAACAAACAAACAAACAAAAAAAAAAAAAAAAAATTTTTGCACACTAGCAGATCAGCCAAGACAGGTTAAGAATCTTTGCTTCATAAGTTTTGATGTTTTCTTCAAACTGCATCAACAAAACTGTGTTTGATGTCCACCTGAAGACATTAGCTCCCAACAAAGTGCTAAATACACAACTACACACACTCCACCACTCACACGTGGGGGCACTGTTTGGTACAGAGGAATGCCAGCCCCCTGCTCTGGAACCACAAGTGTTCTTCTTGCCTGCGTTGCCAGGCCTTCACTGTTGTGTCTAGACTACAGGAAATGCAAAATTACATTTGTTTACAAGCAACAGGAACTGAGTGGAGAGCCGTTAGGCCATTAACATGTGCAGCACAGAGCGCGTGCAGCTGACAGCCAACAACAGCAACCGTACTCCATAGAAACTTATAATACACAACTCAGAGCCTACACAACATCTTTACACATCTCTACACAGCTCTACACAACTCTACACATCTCTACACAACTCTACACAACTGTACACCACTCTACACAGCTCTACACAGCTCTACACAACATCTACACAACTCTACACATCTCCACACAGCTCTACACAGCTCTACACAACTCTACACAACTGTACACCACTCTACACAGCTCTACACAACATCTACACAACTCTACACATCTCCACACAGCTCTACACAGCTCTCCACAACATCTACACAACTCTACACATCTCTACACAGCTCTACACATCTCTACACAGCTCTACACAACATCTACACAACTCTACACATCTCCACACAGCTCTACACAGCTCTACACAACATCTACACAACTCTACACATCTCCACACAGCTCTACACAGCTCTACACATCTCTACACAACTCTACACAACATCTACACAACCCTACACATCTCTACACAACTCTACACAACATCTACACAACTCTACACATCTCCACACAGCTCTACACAACATCTACACAACTCTACACATCTCTACACAGCTCTACACATCTCTACACAACATCTACACAACTCTACACATCTCCACACATCTCCACACAGCTCTACACATCTCTACATATTTTTACACATCTCTACACATCTCTACACATCTATACAGCTCTACCCAGCTCTACACAACATCTACACATCTCTACACAACTCTATACAACTCTACACATCTCTGCACATCTCTACACAAGTCTACACAACTGTACACAGCTCTACACATCTTTACACAACTGTACACCACTCTACACATTTCTACACAGCTCTACACAGCTCGACACAACATCTACACATCTCTAAACATCTCTACAAAACTCTACACAACTGTACACAGCTCTACACATCTCTACACAACTCTACACATCTCTACACAACTGTACACAGCTCTACACAACTGTACACCACTCTACACATCTCTACACAGCTCTACACATCTCTACACAACTCTACACATCTCTACACATCTCTAAACATCTCTACACATCTCTACACATCTCTACACAACTCTACACAACATCTACACAACCCTACACATCTCTACACAACTCTACACAACATCTACACAACTCTACACATCTCTACACAGCTCTACACAACATCTACACAACTCTACACATCTCCACACAGCTCTACACAGCTCTACACAACATATACACATCTCTACACATTTTTACACATCTCTACACATCTCTACACATCTATACAGCTCTACCCAGCTCTACACAACATCTACACATCTCTACACATCTCTACACAACTCTATACAACTCTACACATCTCTACACATCTCTGCACATCTCTACACAAGTCTACACAACTGTACACAGCTCTACACATCTTTACACAACTGTACACCACTCTACACATTTCTACACAGCTCTACACAACATCTACACATATCTAAACATCTCTACACAACTCTACACAACATCTACACAACCCTACACATCTCTACACAACTCTACACAACATCTACACAACTCTACACATCTCTACACAAATCTACACAGCTCTACACAACTGTACACCACTCTACACATCTCTACACAACATCTACACATCTCTACACTGAACAAAACTGCATCTGCTTTACTCATGCACACAAATATACTAAACACTGTCATATCAGAACATTATGATCACTTTCCTAATATTGGGAATAACTACCCTTGGTTCAATCTTGATGCCTGACACTGTCCTCACTGCTCCTGTTTTCATTATAGAGATTAAATGCTCTCCATTCTCAGTACCTTCATGATAGCGGCTCCACATCCTACACAGTTAGTGGTGTCTGAGATACGTCCTCCACCAGGCTTCACAGGTCCCCTTTAATCAGTCACATCAGTCACATCACGTCCTCTGTCTATGATGATGGTTTTACACTCTGATACACCTGACTGGTGTGCTCACTTAATTATGTCACGTGGCATCTGTGACATTAGAGAAATTAAATAATTTTCACTTTAATTTATTTACACAAGCTATTATTAAAGCTATAATATTTTATTTACATAACATTATTTTAAAATACAAATTCAATTAAAGTCTGAAGTTCGCTAATTTACCATTAATTTAAAATTAAATGTTTAATTGAAATATTTCATTCAAAAATTCATAATAAACCATTTTTCTAAATGTTAACTTTTTTGTGATATATTGTTGGGAGAAGAATTCAAATACATGAGACAGATATTGAGTATTTAAAAATCAGGCTCTGTTTATATCAGCCATAACATTAAAACCACCTGTACACTCATTGTCCATTTGAGCTCCACTGAGCAAACAGGTGCTTCTACGATTACAGTCTGTAGTCCAGCTGTATTATTGGTGTGGTGGATCATTCTCAGTGACACTGATGTGGTGGTGGTGTGTTAGAGCTGCATGAGACACACCTCAGTGTCACTGCTGGATTGAGGGTTGAGTCCATCAAACAAACCAATCCAGCCAACAGTTTCCAAGGACTAGCGGATGAGCACCACAAGAACATGGTAGGTATGCCTAAGAGAGCTGTGTCTGGTCCACTTCAACCAGCTCAACATACACTAACCCACCACCACCACATCAGTATCACAGTATCACCAGCTCTGAGGAAGTGGTTTTAATGTTATGGCTGTTCGTATATTATTATAAGAATGATATGTGCCAATATGAAGAGCCACATAATGCAAAGGTTCTACCCCAGTTTCTATGTTTTTGTGCTAGAATCATACACCCCAGTGCAGAACCAGTGAGGAACCTTCATATGAACATATGAACAGACACCTTATCTAATGTCAGCAAACGTGGTGCGTGTGTGAGTCTCTGGGCTCTCTCCTTAAAATCTATACCCAATAAAAATCAGCGCCGTCTCGAAAAACAAAAGCGAGGGGTAACATCTGTAAAACATCGATCCTGCAGATTGCAACCTGGCCGCATATCTAATGAGAAAAGAAATCATTTTTGATTAATTAAGCTAAAAGTGGGAGACAAGAGAGCTCTCGGTTTTGGGGGGAAGGGGCTGGTTCACACACACACACACACACACACACACTCGGGTGTAAAGCTGTGATCAGTAGTGTGTATTGGTCAGGTGTCCCTGCTGATTCCTGCCTCACTGTCTCAGTGGGAGATGTGTTTACCCAACAGGAGCATAAACTAGAGCCAAGCCTGGACTCCACACACACACACACACACACACACACACACACTCCACAGGCTTAAGACACCAGAATCTTTGTAGAAATATCATATATACACTAGTGTGCATGTGTGTGTGCATGTGTGTGTGTGTGTCTGTGTGTGTGTGTGTGTGTGTGTGCGCGTGTGTGTGTGTGTGCATAGAGAGATAGAACTTTATTATATAATACAGAATACACAGCAACAAAATGCAGTTTAGCATCCAGCAGAAGTGCAATTTAACACATACAGTAAATGTATTGTACACACACACTAGTGGGTGTAACAAAATATAAGTTATACTCTACACTTATTGACACATTTTATATTTAAAAGTTGTATATAGTTATATAAGTTTATTTTTAAAAGTATAAAGTTTGTGCAGCTCGACTTTATTTGACCTGAACTGCAAAGTGCATTTAAAAACGAGCAACCAAGAGGTGGTTTTAATGTTATGGCTGAAAACGAATGTGAATGCTGGAGGCTATTTATTGTCAACAATAGAAATACTTGAAAACAAAATGTTACTATCATCTAGTTAATATTTTACTTTTTTATAAGTTGATCAGGAACTCTGTAACACTGTGTTTCAGTGGGGTATAAATATCAGGTTACACAGAGGTCAAATCAGTCTTCAACATGGGAAAGACAAGAGAACACACAACGCTATTCAAATTAGGCCAAAATGTGTAGATCTTCATAAGTCAGAACAGGCTATAACAGATAGCTTCTCATCTGAAAGTGGGCTCAAATACACTTGAACTGGGACAAAAAGAGAGAGAGTCTCCAAAAACGACAGATAAGACCCACCTGCGAAGTTTTTTTTAACTTTCGCTCCAACAAAGCCTTTTTAATTCAGTTTTGGCATAAACAATGAAATGCTATGAAAATAAGTGAGTTTGAAAATATTATAAATTCATCAAAATGAAACTGGGTCAGTCTCTTCCTTGATGCTGGGGTAGAACCATCTTCAGTAGCTTTAGTGAACAGTACCTGACTGTGTTGTGATGGATGTATCTGATTGTGTTGACTCACATAATCTCTATTCTCCTCAGTTTTCTTTATTTTTCTGATCAGATCTCCTGGAAAAGTGACTGTAGTGAACTTATGATACACTACACGCACTAATGGACCATGACGGGCCTTTCAGGTACCTGTGCAGTATGACAGTGTTCACACCTCACAGGTAAACAAACACTGGTCCAGATGTCTGCTGGGAGATGATGGAGTGGATTCGTGGCTCAGCCTGGACGTATTTGTTTATGTGTGTTACTCCCGTTTTGACAGATCCGATAAACTCAAACATAACCAGTTCCGGTCCAGAGAGCGTGGGAAATTTCTCGTTTGTCTTTTCTTTTCTCTCGGCTGTGTTTACGAGTCTGTTTGGGTGTCATGTGTCATTAGGCTTACGTTATTAAAGAGGTGGTGCGAGTGAGTGACTAACATGTAGAAGACCTCACACTTCACTAAGGACACACATTAGCCCTTTGTTCTCCGCTTCAGCATCGGCTCGGGATTTATCACCATGGATGCACTTCCCAGAATGCACCAGGGGGTTCGGACACCCCCTCCTTCATTAGCTCACACTCTCTGATTGCAGTGTGTGGGGAATGGACTCTTACTCTATACAACAAGCTTTCTGTTTGCGTTGCTTTTGTCATCATAGAGCGGAATTATAAAACAAATAAACAAATAAATAAACAAGCTTGTCATTATTTAACTCAGCTTTTATTAATTATTATTATTATTATTATTATTATTATTATTATTATTATTATTATTAATTATTGTTAATTATTATTATTAATTATTAATTATTATTATTAATATTATTATTGTTATTATTATTATTATTATTATTATTATTATTATTAGTTAATTAATTTATTTATTTATTTAGAGACAATCTAATTATTTTCTTAATTATTTATTTAATAGATATTTTGAGATATTTTTCATAAAAAATTTTTTTTTCATTAAAAAAATATAAAAATGTTTACATTATATAATACTAAATAATAAATAAATATAAATAATAATAATAATAAAATGTAAAAACATTAAGAAATTTTGTATTTTCTATATTTTTTTCACTTTTCTCAAATTCTTTGTCCAATTAAACATCATTCCTGTTCATCTTCGTCACACACACATATAAAAAAGGTTCATATAAGAAAAGATTCTGAGAAGCATATCTATTTGCTTATCCGTGCGAGTACGTCCGTGTTTATTCCTTTATCTAAAGCCCTACAGCACACACAGTTATACCGTCATAAACGTCTGCTTTTATAGACATCCGATGAGATGTAGACTAGCATCTGTATCAATTATTCATGCATCCATCTTTTATATTGTTAATTAGACAAAGCTTTTTATATTCTGAAGTATCAGGATAAAGAGTTTTATGATAAATTGGATGCCGGAAGGTTCTGGCACGGTGTGCTGATTGAAAAGATGTAACCGTGCGCTGTAAACAGGCTTGTGTCATTGTAAGTTTGTTCATAGGATGAAATCCAATAAACGTGGTTGACTCATCTTTCTCCCTTTTAATAAGATTCACCAGCTCATCTAATATTAAAAAGCCACTCTGCAGTAATGTGCTGGTGAAGACAGGCAGTGCAACACATCTGCTAGAATATACATACATATACAACGTCCGTCAGATCAGTGGACATCTCTTTTTGCTGCTATTATGGTGGGAGACAGCAGCAGTAGCCAATGGAAAGTAAAGAGATAAAAAATGTACTATTATCAGCCTAGTAGTAGAATTACAGGTGAGAAGTACAACCTTTAAGTTTTATTCTTTTTCCATCACAAAACACGTTTCAGAAGAAAAGTCTTTAGTTCTATCTGTTTGGACACTATAATAAACACAAAAACTGCTAATACCGTAGAAGGTGATGTAGGACAATGTCGCCACTGTTTAGCTCAGTGTCAGTGTCTCCCACAAGTTATTTACACTGAGTTTATAGACTTTAGTACAGTTTACTCCCTAACAGTGGTTTAGTGCATAGTCCATACAAAGCATCATGTGATGTAACAATGTTGAGCCCTCAGCCCATAAACAGCCTTAATAAACACTATTAATCACTAGAATAGGAGATATTAGTCCATAAACAGCCTCAATAAACACTATTAATCACTAGAATAGGAGATATTAGTCCATGTTTTATGTAATAGGTGACCTAAAGCTTTTGAGTGGTTATATAAATGAACTCTTATGTAAGAGCGGCTACAAAGTTGCTACAGAAAATAAAATAAATAAATCTAATTCAGTCAAATCTGTAAAATTTTACAGAATTAGTTACAGATGTGATTGGCTGTCGGGAGGCTGATGATCACTGGTGGGCTCTACCTCTGCTGATGAGGGGCTGATGTTCAGTAGGCAGAAGGTGAGCCAGGGTTCAGTGTTGGTTTTAAGACTTAAAATGTAAAGACGTTACAATTTTGGGTTTATAGGTATCAGATTTCTGAAAATTGCACATCAGTGCATCCTTAATTGATACATTTATGGGACATGAACCGCTGACTCCTCCTGCAGATACCCAGACTCATAAACACTGTCCTTATTTCCAACTTATCAAAAGGGGATACGACCACTGGACACACACACACACACACACACACACACACACACACACACAAATCCCCTTGATGAATGTGTCTTGCGAATCACAAATTTCTATGGCAACCAGGGCACCATGCCATGGCTTTGAGAGGCTCTACAGGGTGACATGAAAGGGTATTTCACAAGGTCCGGATCCAACTACATCACATCCTGGGCCTAGCCTTTCATACACTGTGTGTGTGTGTGTGTGTGTGGCCTTATCTGTGTGCAGAGCATTCCCACCCCCACCCCCAAAAACACACACACCTCTGTACACCCAGATGAGGAAAAGTTTCAGACGTTGTTATTGTCCGTCTTAAGCGACGATATCTGAAGCCGACCACATGCTTTACGTCCTCTAGCTACTCTCTAGGTTTCACGACAATAAGAGGACTTTTCTCTCCTTTTCTTTGAAGCCGTCGTCCCAGCGACGACACAATAATGCAAGATATCTCAGCAGACACAGAGCAAATGTGTATCGTCACTGTCGGAACAAAGCCTTCAAAACCGGAACTTTCCAGGAGACACAAAAAACTGTGTCAACTTCTAATGGAAGTCAATGGAAAAAGTTCTGATTTGAAGTCATTTTGGAGCATTTCTGTTGGTCCACTGATCATGAAATTTACACACTTCATAGAGTCTGGCTGACGTTTTCAAATGATGTAAAAGTGAAAAAAACATGAAAAATTGAGATACAAGCTAAATGTGTCACTTTATGATGTCATAGCAGTGATGTATATTGGGTGTATATACAGTATATATATATATATCTCAGCTAAGCTTAGTTCTTTGTTATAAATCAGAAGCATGTCTATTTTTAAAGCTTTTTTATTTGTTTTTGTTTTTGCTTTTAGAGACTTGCCTTTACATGACATTCATATTAATAGCCGAGATCCTTTTACTGAACTGTACCATCACTTAAAAAAGCTTATATCTCTATTTTTAGGCATTTTTAAAAAATAACTTGCTGTTTTTATACTAGATTTATAAAGAATGAACCAATATACAATTATTTACATTATCATTTCTATTGGCCCATTCATCTTAAAATTTAACATCGAGAAACAGCAACATCTATTAAACATTTTGAACATTTAAAGAGATGCAAATATTAGGTTAAAAAGTTCACATTTTGCCTTGTTCAGTCATAAGCACGGGTGTTCAGGCAGCGCTCACAGCCTCAGCTAAAGAAACAGCCTAATGTTATTGATGCTGTCACCGAGACTTACAGTAAAGACTCCTTAAATCATCGCTGTAATAAGATAACATAATGTTGTCATTACTAAATTAGATTGGCATGTAGCTCAGCAGGGCGAGTGGGTCGTACATCACGTCTCGCTCCCTGTCAACAACATGTGACTGTAACAGGCCTTACAAGCAAATCCTCAAATCTCATTTGATTCAGTTCATGACTGCACAGAAGGACATTAGGTTTGTTCTGACTGAAAATTCAGTATAATGTAATAAATCAATGGGCTTTTTGGGTAAGTGCCTGAGCCCATGTGTTAACACCATTATTTAAGTACAGAATCACAGTATTAATAGAGTTATGATGCAGCTGTCCCTGTTCTGTTCTCACTATAAATGTAATTTAAAACGTTTAAAGGTTCTGCACCTCAACTCAAATGAAGTTACTTTTCAAAGGTATAAAGTTATCAATAGCTAAACAATGACATCATTATTACCAATTAATATCATCAATGGCAAAATTCTAGCCAAACTGTAAAGACGTGAATGAACCACTTACCCCATTGGCACGTCTTGGGTCAAGCCTCCACTCTGGGTAGCCCAGCCAAGTCTGGCCACCTTAGAACCCAACTCTCCAATTCAAACGGACCACGCTGGGCCCGTGACACCTTCATGGACTCCTCTGCTTAGCTAAAGGAAGGTAAAAAAAAGCCTCAGCTGTAAAGAATGCATCTCAATTACGGTCAACAGTGAGTGCAGAAGAGCAGCTCAAAATCCTGACATTGTAGACTTGTGTCTTTCTTTCAAGCTCGGCCATCTGCTTGCTTTCTCATGCTTCTACACTTTCATAGCAGCACCTCTTATCAGGACACCTCTTCCCCCGTCCCCCTTTTTACTCCTTCTCACCACCATTACCATCTCCTACAGACAGGGCCCAGCATTGTGGTGATGGAAAAAAGTACCTGAGACGACTGAAACGCCAGCGTTTCCCTCGAGAAAAAGAGCGAAGGCTGCAGCCCAAACGGTGTCTGGACGGTTCCTGTTGCTCCTTGGAGCTTGTTGTTTAAATGCTGCCTTCAAGATGGGTCCCTTCTGTGGCTCCGGCTAACATCCTTCAACGAACAGCCAAAGTAATTAGCTGCTACTGTGATCCGAGGCTTTGATGTTTTTTCACAAGCGTGGGCTCATTATTAGTTCGCTCATCACTTTTACCATCAATCAAGTCAAGGTTTTACTGTATTTGTCAGCTAACATGATGACATGATGTACTGTATGTTATTTCTGATGGTCCTCAACCGGTTTGGTGACTACAGTTATGTTTCCGCTCATTAAAAGGGTCGTTACCTCAGATTCAGGGGTGCTGGACAGACCCAGGACTCTTTTTGGCCTTTCAACAGTCTTGGCAATGAATTTATTCGCTAATTTTATATTAGGATTCATGATACGTATCTGTTCTGGTCTTTCATTTCCCCCACTCACATACCCCTACACGATGCCTCAAACTGCATGCCAATCTTATGTGTAATACTGAGTTGACTTGGGAGTTATTAGCAGTGCAGACCTGCCTAAAAAGAAAGACTTCAAAAAGTGGCAAGAGAGAAAAGAACAAGTGGGCAACTTCTGACGCATTTCTTTCAGTAAACAGGTGAGCTGATGTGTCCCAAAGAGTAAATACCATATACTGTCGCAACTTTGTGAAAGGTGATAGTGAGAAGGAAGTAGCTGAATATGATCATGTATAGAATTCGGATGAGAATGCCCTGTAGACTGGCATTGTTAGCACTGGTGGACCTGTATGACGGTACACTTCCATACACCTGCAAATTCAGCTACTTCCTTCACACGATGGGCTTTGACAAAATTGCTACAGTATTTTTACTCTTTGGGACACTTTAGCTCACCTGTTTTCAGTAAGAAGTGGGTCATAAGTTGCCTGTTTTCTCTCTTGCCGCTTTTTGAAAGTCTGAATGAGTTTTAATTTTAGCGAGGTCTGTACTGCTATGTTGTCCCACGTTAGCTTGAAATTACACTGAAGATTTGTATGCAGTTTAGCTTTTGAGGCAGCGAGTAAGTGCATGTGTGTGGGTGGAATTAACAAACACACAGGTAAACAGAACGTATTTTGAATAAATTGATTTCAATGTCTACCGCCCTGCAGCGACATATCATCAGAACCTGACCCAGATCTTACTTACAGTGGTGTTTGAAGAATCAGCTTCTATTTTAGAAGCTTCATTTTTAGAAGAATCAGCTTCTTCTATTGTACCCACTGCAGTAAGGATCTACACTGAGTCTCACTAATGTAGGGACAGTATTGATCTGCTGTCTGAGCTGTGCTAAACCACATTTATTCCTAATTCTGACAACTGTCGTCAAAATGATGTGATTATTTCAGGAAGTCGCTTTGGACCGTTTCTATAAACTGGTTTGGACCAGCAGTCCTCTTCCACACAATTAAGAGAGTTTGCCAGCGAAATTGAGATCAAACAGAGATCAAAGTGACACCATTTGACTCTGCAAATCTGCATCTGCATCTTGTAACATGTAGTGATATTAGAGCGAGACGGAAAATAGGACAGCGTTGAGTCTGCATGGAGGGGGTGGCGAGGGGGAGCTGAGAATGCTTGACATCAAAGCTGCAGAATTGGCTTCAGTAAATAAGCTGCGTTTATTTATATCGCCCGTGGCACAGATGAATAAGCGCTGTGGATCACGAAGGGCCGTCGCTGACGGCTGGTCCCCGGAGGCTTCCTCAGCTTGGCCTTGCCCTGGCTGAAGAGAGACAGATGACGATGCACTTCAAAAAGCTCTTCATTTGTCTTCGCCTGGAAAGGAGGAGGAACGAGAGGGTTGGAGGAGAAAGAAATAAGGTGGGATTGATCGGACCCTCTGCGCTTTTACAGTGAGACGTGTCTCTTGACGAAGGGACTTGACAAAAGAAAACAAAGTTCAATTAAAGAAAGGGAGCGTAGACGGACAGAGAGAGAGAGAGAGGGAGAGAGAGAAAAGCACTGATTGATAAGGGAGCATCTTAAAATGGACCCTGGAGTCCAAAGAGAGACGCTTCACACCGATGACACAAATTCTTCAGGGAAATTGATGTTAATTGGTGTCTAGACGTTTTATTACTACGACAGGACACAAATGCCCATCCATCCATCTCACTCATCCTCGTCCTCTCTACACTTTTTCTCTTTTCTACAGAAGTTGAGGAACTACTGTGTAATCCACAGAACTTGGGGCGATGACCTCATACTGCCCAGAAAAGCTTCCTCAAAAATTTTGGAGACCTGTAAATGGTGCTGAGCCTTCAAATCCTGTGGAGGTTTTCTAAACTTCGAGAAGCTACCTCACACTCAAACCTCGTTAAATAATTAGCCATTGAATGATTTTCAGATGAAGAGAAAGCTGAAGTCTACATTCCAACCCTCACCGGGTCATGAGCTTTGGGTAGTGAACAAAAATAATCATGAATACAAATGGCTGAAATGAGTTTCCTCCAGAGGGTGTCTGGGTTTCCTCTTAGAGACAAAGTGAGGAAGATGTCCAGGAGAGACTCAGAGAAGAGTCGCTGCACCTCCATGTTTAGAGGAGCCAACTAAGGTGGTTCGGGCACCTGGTTAGGATGCCTCCTGGACGCCTCCCTGGTGAGGTGTTCCAGGCATGTCCAACCGGGAGGAGACAGGGAAAGACCCAGGACACGATGGAGCGACTGTATTGCTCAGCTGACATTGGCATCCTCCCATATGAGCTAGAAGAGGTGACTGAGGAGAAAAAGGTCTGGACCTCTTTGCTACCTGGACCCTGGATAAGTGGAAGATGATGGATGGATGGATGGATGAATGATTCTTCTGGGAGGCAAAACTAGATGTTCCTTAACATTGCTCAGAAGATCCATGTTTGTCACATTTGTATTTACTCACCAATACATTTTTAGTCTAAATTTGTTATTTAGATTTAAATTATCTGCAAAGCCAATGATGCTAGAAATCATGAGGGTTCAACACTCAAACAGAGCTGTTTCATTTCCATCAAGATATATCATCAAAACGGCATCCAGATCTTAATTAGAATCGTGATTGAAGAATCAGCTACTTCTCAGTGTGACCAAGACCAAGAAAATGGTGATGGACTTCAGGAGCAATAGGACCAGTCCTGTTACCTTCATGGGCCAGAACATTGAGCTAGTAGACACTTACATGTACTTCGATATATATCCAAATAACCAAAACATCCAAATACAACTTGAACCCCAGCCAATAGTCAAAATCTCAACTAAATACAAACAAAACCTCCATCTAGTGCGACGGCCATTGGCCACTGCAGTCATAAGTCATAAGCACAGGAAGTGTTAATAAGACACGGAAGCCAACAGATGTCATCATGGATCACTTTTTGACTCACCCTCATGTTTTTACAGAACCTACTGCAGCTGTTTACTGGTGACTAACAGTTCTAGTGCTTGTTAGAACATCACCCAAAAGGAGTTCCTTTGACTGATGTCATAAATGAACTATATGTATATGCTAAATACAGGGTCCCATAAAGAGTGTAATATAATGCAAAGGTTCTAATTACATATTTTTACCTTCCATTTACGCAGAGCAGGTGGACACACATATGATGCGTGATCTGCATGGGCAGAGCCCCGGTCCTACATTTAGGAGTCTTCATTTCAAAATGTGAAGCTCCTGCTCGGTTTATCAGTTGGCCCACTTTTCTGTGGAAACAATGCCGACCAAAAGGAGCAACGGCACGTAGCACAAATGAATTAGCATGCTAATGTACATAGAGTGGAAAGAAAGGTCAGTTAAGGGAATGAGAACAGGTTACATCAGTGTGTTATTTAAGAACAGGCACAGTCACACTACAATGTAAGTACTGCACAGATACAGACAATCTAAATGTACTCTTAAAGGTACAACATGATCCTTAAACTCCAATAGTGTGTCTTAAAGGTTTTCCAGAAAAAAGGAGTAGATTTGTATTTTTAACTAAAGTTTTTCAAATAAATGTAAGGGTCTAGAGTCAGGACAGGGTGAGACTATACAACTTCTAATACAGTCATTACAACACCCTTTAGCCAGATGTTTATGTAGTGTGAACAGACCATTTCTACAAGCCATATTTAATAACCAAAACCCCATCTTATACAACCCAAACATACTCAACAGTCAAAACCCAGCCCAGTACAACCAACACCTCACCCAATACAGCCAACAACTCACCCAATACAGCCAACACCTCACCCAATACAGCCAATACAGCCAACACCTCACCCAATACAGCCAACACCTCATCCAATACAGCCAACAACTCACCCAATACAGCCAACACCTCACCAA